>SNQJ01S0075283.1:35041-63028 GCA_010110895.2 Picea sitchensis | reverse complement strand
ATCTAGGTTGATCCATACACAGGTGTTGTCTGATGCGCTACCACTCGAAGGGGTACCAACAGGGGTTACAAGGGTGGCCAACATATGTGCACTTAAGAACCACTTGTATTTCCTGCGTGTATGAATCCCTCAACCGCGAGTTTATGCGTGACAGATCTATGTGGTTTAAATATGCCGGAATACGTCTCTACCCTGGAAAAAAAAATCCCACAATTTCTGCCAAGGAAACTGCTTTGATACCACTTGCAAGATACCAGATATATAAAATATGCAAAAACAGAAATAAAATGCTAGAAATGGCAGAATAGGAATAAAATATCCAGCATAATCTCCACAATAACACATAAATGATATAAGAACAACAATAGAAATAACACTTTCATTCAGAAATCAATGTTCACAGGCCTCCTCGAGGGGGCAACCTCCAATCGAGCAACGCTCTGTTACAATAATCTCCAAGTTAGGGTTTTCATACCCTCGACCCTTATTTATACAAAATGTCTATCAAGAGAAGCATCTAGAGGAAGATCCTTCTAGAAGCAAAAGATTATGTTAGGTCTTCTTACATCTGCCTTATTCTATTTTATTGAAAGGCCTTATTAATATTGAAATTTATTACATCCGAATATATTAATCTACCTATGTGCGGGTTAGGACCCTAACAACCATTCACAAACACTACAATGTCATGGATGCGTGATTTCTTTTCCAAACATGGAGAGTGTATGCCAGATAGAGACACAATACATATTCTAGATAATTTTTCAAGGAGGAAAATCTACAACTTGTACAAAGGATATGTTGAAGGTGTAGAAGAAAAGGGTAATTTTATTACATATTCATATTTTACAAGAATATGGAAGAAACAATTCAACAATGTCCATATTCCTAAGAATTCAAGGATGGGGATTTGTATTATATGTGCTACTCTTAAATAAAGAAGAGTTAAATCTGAAGGGGAAGAAAGAGGTATGTATTTACTATTTTGTTTTTTTTAAATTGAATAGTTATCAACTATGAAAACATATGATCAATATTTCCATTTTATGTCATGTGCAGATTCCATAATCAAAACACTTAAAGAACACCAGAATCAACAATCAAGTGAATGACAAAAGTTGTACAAACATTGAAAGAAGTTTTATGATGCTCTAAACAAATATTTAGGTATAATAATTGATGGTGTGGACCAGAAGAAAACACTTCTACCACATTTTTTCCATACACCCAAAAATTTACAGGAAGATAATTTCATTCAGTTTCACTTGGTTTGTTGTATGGTTTTCAATAGAAAAATGTGTCCAAGAGTTTACTTCACAGCTCCAAATATTCATAATGATGCAAATCTGACCATCACCATAATTCATCATGTGCTCACTCATTGGTCTAGAAATGATCTGTTGAAGAAGGAGATCTAATGGAGAACGTGACCAAACAAGCCATTTTCCGGTAGTTGACCAAAAACTCAACATGGGTACAAATCTGAGCAAGGACACACCATTGGTTTGGGTAACCAAGCAATGGAGATCCAATGTCGGGATGATATGAGAGTGGCCAAGAGGATGGGGCTATATAAGTGTGAGTCTCGAGGATTAAAGGGAGAATATTAGTACAAACATAGAGGAGGGCACACTTACTTCATCTTGACAATGGAAAAACTAGCAAAGGCGCAAAACCCAGGTTGGTGTGCCCTCTTGTGTTCCTCAAGAAACTTGCAGAAAGGGACTTGCCCCCTGAGATATTGGCTAGATGACAGATTAAGATCAATATTATATGTGGAAGAATGGAAAACAGAACAGCCAGGGTGCAACCATGAAGAATGGCACACTAGCTAACCCTGAGAATGCTAAAAAATGCAAATGTAGCAAAAACGTGAATTATAAACTTAAACAACAAAAACCAAGTCATAAAAATAGCTTCAGGAGATAAAAATGATTTATTTGAGTCTCGGTTCACCTTGTATAATAAGGGAACCATTTATTTACATATGCATAGTTAAATAACATCAAAACGTGAAATGGGTCGAGCCTACTTGGCTGAATAGTGCACCCCAGGTGGACGTTCGCCTAGGTGGCATCCTTGGCCCAATTCCTCCTTGTTTAGATATGGAAGCATCCTGGATTCCATGAGAAGGTGAGGAAACTTGATCTGAAATACTTCAGTTGTGATCCACTTTGCCTGAGCTGGATATTGGCGTTGGTGGGCTACCAGATATAAAGTGTATCCCCAGTTCCTTATAGAGCGGGTTTTGGTGTCCAGTAAAGTTTCTTTGGCCAATGGGAGTTGGAAATCCAAAATGTTGTCCACTGGATGAGTAATGGTGTATGGTTCTTCCAAGAGGGGAGGCTCAAACAACTTCAAGTGATTTACATTAATAACATTGTGGATTCCCAGTTGTGGTGGCAGATCGAACCTATAAGCATTGTCTCCAATCTTGTAGAGTATGATATACGGTCCATATCTTATTGGCAGAGGCTTGTGATGGTAGCCTATGAATCACTTATTATCCAAGTGTAACTAGACTTGATCCCTTGGTTGAAAGGAAATGAAGGTCCTTAGTTTTTCATGGTGTTGCTTGGCATGCTCTTGAGCTTCTTTAAGTGTTATTTTTACTACAGTGTGGAATTGTACAATTTGTTGGAGAAACCGTTGTGCTGAGAGTTGTTCCTACTATTGATGGAAGGTACCTTGAGGATCTGAAGTGAGTGGGAGATCGATTGGAGATGTTGGTTGGAAGCTCAAGCATAATTCAAAAGGTGAAAACCCTGTAGAAGAATGTGTTTCGTTGTTGTAGCTATGTTGTAGAATGTGCAAGTAATTATCCCATTGTTTGTTGCGCCCAAAGTGAATTCAGAGAGAATGAACCAATACCATGTTGAAAACCTCTGTTTGGCCATCCGTTTGAGGATGGAATGCATTAGAAAAGTTGATGTGGCACCCCAATAGCGCCCATATTTTCTTCCAAAATGTGTTGATGAAGCGAGAATCTCTGTCTGAGATAATAGTGCTTGGGAGGCCAAAATGGGGCCAAACATGTCGGAAGAAGAGTTTTGTTGTTTGTACTGTTATAGTAGTCTTTTTTCTTCTTTTGGGCTGTTGGAATTCCATAAAGGAATTCCATTGATATTGAATCCGAAGGCCAAGAAGGAAGAGGAAGTGGTTTATATAACCCATGCTTCTAGTTGGATGGATTGGATTGTGATAATAATGCACAGTCTCTGATAATTTTTTCAACTTGAGGTTGCACGGAAGCCCAATGGAAATGGTGTTGTAGATGTTGGATGGTATTTGTGGTACTGAAGTGGCCCCCATAGGATGAAGCATGCACCTCCATGATGAGAAAGAGGTGGTCCTATGAGTGTGGAACATATAATGTAATGTACCTCAAATTCATCATAAAAAAATAATAATTCTTAGGAACATTAGTCTCAAATTAAATTGATAGACTCGTAGTTAGGGAAAGATGACAAATTTTCTCTGTTGTTAAACTCTGATAAGTTTCTTATATTATGATTATCCATGCTGACATTTCTATCCAGTCCAACACATAAGGAACATAGTTCCTAATAAATAACATTATGTCACTCTAACATTCTCATCAGTCCTAAAGTTATCCAATCATTCATATATATATTTATATATTATATTGAACTTAGACTATGGAGAACTTAGGATTTAGGATCCTAAAATTCTTCCCTAAGAAAAATACCTCTTATACTTATGCACAAGAGAAGTCTCGTAACGATGCACAACACAAGGGGGTCGGGATACACACCTTTGTATAAAGTTGTAGGCTTAACATAAAATATTGGCATTGTTATTTATGGTCAAAGTTTCTGAACGAAGTCCCATGTAGTTAATTGTTGGTTAAAGATCTTCCATTCACCATTTACATAAACACTTTGTAATGATAAGACTCCATCCAAACAAATTCATTTAAACCTAGCTAAACTTCCTAATATCTCAACTGAATGATGAATCTCTTCGAATGATATACTAACTGGACTCACTGCAATTATAGTTCACAATTTCTATTTGGTCATGTCATGAAGGAACCCTCTTTACTTCATACGTATTTTATGTGAGGGTAAGGTTCTCGACAAGCGTGAATTTAAAACTATGATAAGGTCATTAATGAAATCATGTTTGAATGCAAAAAACAATGGTTTCACTTGACCCCTTGACCAATAGGATCACGCCAACTATTGCCCCATCACATGGCCAGAACCTTCCATCATAATAGAAACCTTTACTCTATGTAGTAAGGACTCTCTTAGGTTTAGATGGCATTCATTCGACATTTGCGCAGTTTTTCCAAAAACACTTCTGCATTTTCCTTCACAAGGGAAGATTGAATGCTGAGAGGATTCACCAGGTGGAAACCAAGTGTCCCTACCCATATTATTTGGTAATTTTGTGACCCTCCTGTAACTTTACAAGTTGAAAGAGTACTCGACTTTCATTACAGTGGAAGAACTATTACACTAGAGATCTGGTTATGATTTTCTTTTGACAATTAGCTTTTGTGGTTAGTTATTTATCTTGTAACCTTGATTACACATGTTATTGGGAATTTATTTCACTAATAAAATGATTCCAAACCCTTTGGGGACCTTTTTTTTACCCCCCTCCTTTACTACATTACCTACATTCTAGCACAGTCAATTTAGCAGGATACGAGGTTGTGCTTCTTTGATGGTTTCGTAGTATCCCTCGATTCGTCTTATAGATTTACCTTCTCTAATGCTACTTCTATTTAGTTTTGAATCCCTATAAGCCTTCATGTAAGTATTAATATCCAAATAAACCCTGATAGGGTAGAAACCTAGTTGAGGAACATGTCTTCGAGTGTTTTACTTCAGTGAATCCTAACAAGCCACCTTTTAGCCTGAAACGTTCAGAAGGGATTTATGTAACTTTTGTTCAGTAATTAATGTAGAGGGGTTACCCTGTGTCCCAAATGATTCGTAAAGGGAAAAAAATTCTTTGTAACAAGCAATATACGAATCTAAGGAAACTTCTCGTTATATATTTTTATTATCATTTTGAGGGTGGCAACCACCATTCAAGAAAGGTATTATGCATAAGTATTATTCCGAGTGAAGTATGTGTAAGGTGATGAAATACATTTAGGTGATATGTTAGTTCAGTAATATAGTTTCCGACACCTATATATTACGGAAAAAATTCCAAATACTATCTTAACTGGGTTCTTGTATTTGGTCTGAAGTATATAATGTGTCTCATATTGTATTTCTTCATTATTTAAGCCTTAACAATCTTTATTTACTTTTATTTTAGGTATATAAGTTTTAAGAACTATGCACAATGAGGCCTAATGATGGGGCCTCTAATTTTTGCAAGGTACCCATGAGATCAACATTGGCTTCCTCCTCCCATAAATTTCGAGGGTGATTTCGTTAGTTATGCCACGAGAGACGGCCTGTGCTAAGGCCCAAGCTAAGTACAATATCGATTATTCTATAATTGTTTTGTTATAGATACTTTACCTCGGTGATTCAATTCTATTTACTTTGTATAAATAACTTTATTATCCATTGACAAATACTAATGAAATGTACTTGTTTCTTTGCAGGGTTGAAGCCTTCGAACCCTCGGATTTCGAGCATACTTTCGTGGAAAAGGTACTCGAGTTCATTTTAAACTCCTCAAGAAATATCGTCCTAGATGCTAATATCGAAGCTTCTTGGTCTGAATACTGTAATGTATACAGTCCAAATATCAGTTCTTATTTAGCAAAAAAATCAAATGTTGTAACAGTATACAATATGGAAGATTATAACGCAATGGTTTCACAGGTCAGACATACCCTAATTCCAGGTTCTCGATTTGGGTTGTATTTTAATGTTAAGATACAAGACTCTTCTCTTTATATATCATATAATGAAAGCAAGAAAATACAGAATGATTAAATTTTTGACTTTGTCGATATGCTAGTTATTTAATCCTATTAGATTATTTATGGAAACAAAGAGAATATTAACCTTATGCTTTCAGAAAGTATATTCCTTAATTTTAGTTACTCCTACATTATTGTAAATTTCTTCAAACAACTTCATTGTGTCCAAGTAGAGTCTGTTGTTTCTTTTATTCCATTGATGCCTGGTTTATATAGTAGTTGTCACGATTCTTCATTCACTAACAACAATATAAAATTTGAGCCTATCGAAACATGCATCCAGAATCTCTGTTTCAGTTATAAGTAAAAACTAGCTTTCGCTCTTCTAGTATTTTGTTACAGAACTTCGTTTATGTTGAAAGGCTCATTTGGTTCAATAATTCGAGAACTTGAAATATAACCGGTTAGGCTTAATCGCTTCCATTACTTCCTTAATATCTATTGACATATATATACTCTAGACTTTTAGAAGTGAATTTAGCAAGTCGTGGGGTTATCTCTCTCTCTCTCTCTATATATATATATATTTGTATACGCAGCCGGCTTNATATATATATACAACTATTTACATAGTTGTATTTAAATATGGTAGAGTAATCATCCAAAATTCACAAGATGTTCTACAGGAATGTAAATACGTAATATAGTATGTACTATTTTGTAAATCTCATATTCATTCGAGAATAGTGGACACTACACTGTTATTAAAATGTGAACAACATAATCAGATGAAAAAGATATGTTGAACTGGTAGTGATTTCTAACATAATTAAAAGGGTAGAAATTCATTAACACAGTACTTTTCCTAGTATATCTCCCCATTCGAATTTCATTTCCATTCAATTTTCTTAACATGATTTTACTCCACAACTACATAATTTCCGGGAGAGTCCATCCTACTTTCATGGTATTCTCTAGAATTTAGTAAACGAAATACTTCAATCATATTTAAACAGATGGAAAATGTATCAGTCAATAATTTACAATGACATTTAAACAAAGAAGGAAAAATGAACATATCTAAATAATTTTCCAAACAAACAAATGGAACAACCATGTTTCTCCCAACCTTAGAATAGGGCAGTCAAATCACTTGTCCTATTCACCCCTTAGCCTGACCATGAATCCATGGGGGCTAACTCGGAACTCCTTCTCAGTGAAATGTCTTTCATTTTTAGGAGTGTCCTCCTTGCCTCACACTCAACAAGTAGTGTTCATAACAACAAGAGATGGATTTCCTTTTTTCCCCCGCATACTAAGCAATGTCTTACCTCCTCACATATGCTATATATCCAAAAGAAAAAGTACCTAGGTATTTTTATCCTTGGGAATTTTCACATATTTCCAAATCCCTAATTTCCAGGGGCTGCCAATGGCCAAATTCCTGATTTTCCACTTGTAATAATCAACCCTGAGGTGGCTCCATCATGTTCCCCACTCATCGAGTCATGGTCAACTGATTTTAACATGGTTGTTCCATTTGTCCTCCAACAATAATTATAAAATATTTTTTTTCATGCAAGTGTCATAGTCAAGTAGTTAGTTGGGTCAAATCAGATCTCTTCCCAATAGTCATAATCATTAATTACAATTAACTAAATTCGAAATCCAGAATTGCGATAAATGGAAAAAAAAACAAATTTCGAATTTACGAGAAACAGAAATAATTTCCTAAGAAATTTCAAACATTAAAATAATTTATTTTTGGGAATGTCACACAAAACAAATTCAACTTATAGAGCCATCCATCCTGAATAGTGTAGTATACGAAGGGGATCTGATTGATCACTGTGGGAGTTTGCAATGCCACCCAAATCTCTTGAAAGTCGAAGTCAAAAGCATATTAATCTTTCCATGTGTCATAGGTAGCACAACACACTTCTAGAATTGAGAGAACTAGAGTGGGAGGCTGGATTAGAAAATAAACCATCTTATTATAATTTCCTTTCTTATATATGATGACCAAGTGAAATTGTTGAATATGGGAGGCCCATTTAAGGTGCCTCTATTCCTGAATCTTCGACTGAGAGTTGATAAAAATCAAAGGGTGGTGGTCTGTATGTAGAATTGTTTCTTTACCCAACAAATAATGCCTCCATTGCTTGAGGGCTTGAATGAGACTGTAAAATTTTTTGGCATAGGTGCTATAATTTTTCTTTGCCTTGAACAAGGTTTCAGAGTGGTAAGCAATGGAGTGTCCTCCCTATTTAAGTACAACACCAATAGCATATTGTGAGGCATCAGACTCAATATCAAAGGTTTGGGAGAGTTCCGATAGGTGTAAGAAAGGGGATGAGAAGAGGGATTCTTTGAGATGATAAAAGTGACTAGTTTCTTATTTAGTCCACGTAAATGTAGAAGAACTATTTGAGAGATGATGCAAAGGACGAGAAAGTTGTGAAAAATAGGGAATGAACTTACAATAGAAATGCATGCCACCCATAAATATTTTTAGTTCCCTAGCTGAAGAAGGTAGTGACCATTGCTTCAATGCTTGGATGCAGGATGGATCTAGTTGAATACCCTCTGAGCTGACCAAAAAGCCAAGATAGGGAATTGAACTCTGACCATAATATGACTTCTTGTCTTTGACTTGTAACTTGTGTTCTCAGAGGATTTGGGGAACTTGTTGGACATGTTGCATGTGAGTGTCCCATGTCCGGATGAATATGAAAATGTCATCTGAGTAAATGAACAAAAATAGACCCAAATGTGACCTAAAGATATCATTGATGAGCCTCATGAAAGTGGTTGGGGCGTTGTTAGGACCTAGAAATGTCCCCTTTTCACTACATATTTTTCCCATTCAACCTTCTCATTCCTAAGCTAAATGACTATTATAATGAGTACTAAGACCCTTTTTCCCAAGGTATGAACTATTCATCTCGCTTTTATATTTTCATTTACCTAGCACGTTTGATTGGTAACGTTCACATATTTTACCCATGAAATGATTTAACTAATGATCAAACTACTTAGAACAACCCACTTCGAGAAACTCATTGCTGCTATAGCTATGCGCCAATATTGGAAGTTGTTACATGACTGCTGCAACAAATGCCACCAATCCTAGAAGTTGTTACATGACTACTGCAACAGAAGCCCATCAATCCTGGAAGCTGTTACAACAGACGCCACCAGTACTATTGTTATACGACTGTTGCAACACCTGCTGATTAGATATGCTGGCTCACGTTGTTGATCAAGGAAAGTTTTAGATTTTGTATTAATGATATCTAACAAACATCTTGAGAATCAGGGATTTTCAAGACTGTTCTGTTTATGTTCTACTGAATGACTCTGACTTTAAATAGTAGAGATTTTGTAATGAAAAAGAGTTTTTTTTTTACTGGAGAAAGAAAAGTAATGCTTATTGTACACAGACATTTTTGACAATTGAATGAAAGAGTGTATTAAATTTCTTTAGCAGACTATAACCTATTTCTTTGAGCGCATTCAGTGAGAAGGAAAGGGCCCACCTTCCTCACTAATTCCCCTCTGTTTTGAATTCTAGATTAGTTGTTTTAAATGCAAATGATTTAATTGTTAGACATTTCTAGAATACAATTGTTGTTATAGTTAGTCCCTTCTTGTTAGATGCGCATAAATTTGTCTCATGACAATTAGAAGTTGATTGCTAAACATTGTTGGAGAACTACTTTCCCTTTTTATGCATTAGGTTAAGATCTTGTTTCCGAGAAATAAAAGTTTGAAGTACCTTCTTCCAATAAGTAGATTTCCTTTCTGCAAATAGTATAGAACTTCTTCCTGCAAAAGTAAATTAGAAAGTTAGATTAGAGTAGGCAATCCAGGGTTCTTATACATTCATCAGTTTAGATTGCAATTATGATTTCAAATCTGTAGAACTCCAACTGTATCAACACAATTGTGTTATTGATAATGTTTGTTTCCCTACTACAATTGGATTAGAGATGCTTCCATAATCTAGCATAGACTATGCACAATTATCTTGAAATAATTGACTTCCCTGGGTTGACAATTTATATTGAACACTTTGATTTTCTATTCAATTAGGCAATTAAAGTGCCCAACATTTTGGCGTCGTTGTCGGGGAGGATAATTATAGATTTTGGTAAGCACATTAGTTTTCTTTCTTAGGAATGAATAGTATGCATGAGTCACAAAATGTGAGAATGAACCCCCCAAAATACTAACCTTACAGGTACCAAAGGACGTGGAGGAAGAAATCCTAACATACTGGGAAGACAAACCATTTTTTATGAGATTATAGCCAGAGAAGATTCTTCTTCAAGATCCATTTTTCGACCTGCAAATCCTCCAAGAAGACGTGATCCGCAGCCAACAGAAATACCCCTTCTTGAAACATCATTCTCATCAAGGGTTGAAGATGAAGCTGACGTCAAAGCTGAAGATTTTTCACCAACAAATCAACAAGCAACACTGGAGAAATTTGAAGATCAAGGAAGTATAGCCTGGAACATGGAAAATCTAGAAGAAGTTGTTTATCAGATCAACAGTCAGATAGTCACTAAAGAAGAGTGGGATGCTATTTGGAAAGAAAGAGCACATATGGAGAATCAAGGGGATAATGAAGAAGAGCTCTACCAAGAGAATCCACAGAATAACGAGGATCAGGTAAACAATGAAAATTTTAACTCTACCCTAGTTTTTCCTATTTCTGATGTTCCCACATGAGGGATGGCTCCTATGAAAAACATACCTCTCTTAGCTCTCCCAATTTTTCATGGATTATATACTGAAGATCCGGATGAGTTTATATTTGAATTTGACATTCCGTGTAGAAGCTATGACTACACTACCACTGCGCAGAAGATTAAACTATTTCCAACTACATTAAAGAGTAATTCGTTCAGATGGTTCATGAGCCTTGGAGGAGAAAACACTTCAACATGGGTACAAATGAGTCATCTTTTCCTGAACAAATACCAAGACTATTGTCGAACAAGGGAATGAAGAGAGGAATTATTCAAGATGTCACAAAAGGAGGACAAGACCCTTGAAGACTTTGTGGAGTGACTCCAATATAATCTACAAAGGTCTGAACATCCGGATGTAAATAAGGACATTCTGAAAACCATTTTTCTAAAAGGAGTTAGAGAAGATTGTTTAGATATGATGAATATGGTTGGAAAGGGAGATATATGTAAGGAATCCTACGAGGACATTGTAGATCTCTACAAAAGATGTTCGCGAGGATCTACAAGGAATAAATCAACTACCAAGGATACTACTTTTTCAAGGGTACATAAATCAGCCAATGGAGAAGCAATGAGAGCAGAAATAGGTAATCTGTTAGAAAATTTCAAAATAGAGACTATTAACTCTTTTGCCTCACAAATGGATACTTTGCAGGTCAAACAGAAACAAGCAGAATCCAAGCAAGTATTGTTCATTTTCTATCCCAAATGCAGAAAGAAACATCCACCAAGGGAGTTCCCACTGAACAGTGTCCAGGTATGCCTTATTTGTGAATTAGACCATGCCACTGACCAATGTCCTCCTCTACTAGGTGTAAAAGCATCAATGAAGGAAACTAATGAGGAAGCAAAGGTTGTCTATCTAATAACACAAAGAAGGCAATGGCAGCCAAGAGGTCAAGGTATGAACTCTCAATTCTCTCCTCCAGCATTTAATTATTTGAACAATCAGCTACCATATAGCCAAACAAATGCCCCCCCTCCATATCAAATGCCATGCTCTTATTAGGATCCCAATGCATGGTTTCCTATGCCCCAACAACAGAATCACTATGGGAAATGGAACCCATACGGGAGAGGCCCTCAACAACAACTTAGTTATCAAATCCATCACCAACCGAACCCCTATGAACAACAGTTCCAACCCCCCTACCAGCAGCAACAACAAAAATTGCCTCCCAATGCCTCACCAAACAATCCTCCTTTACGACCTCATATGCCTGTGCAACCTAACCCAAACACAAATAATAATTTCGTTAAGAACATAGACATACATAATGTGCTAGCCTTATCTATTACTCCTATGCCTTGTGATGAAATAAAATTAAGATCAAGGAGAATAGTTGAGCCAATAATTGAAGACGCTTTATCTTCAGAATCAGATAAGGAATCAGGGGGGAGAGCATATGCTAATATAGAATAAATTGACCAACCCATTATAGAATCAACAGACCCACCATTCCCTAAAAAACTGAAAATTACCAAGCCTGTGGAATTACCATCTTTCAATCTCCTAGAAGAATTGCAAAATCTACACGTTAATATTCCACTACTGCAAGAGATAAGGGATGTTCCTATTTATGCCAAGACTATGAGGGACCTTTGTATCAGAAAACCTAGATGAAAACCTAAGGATCCCCTCATGGTGCATGTAGTGGGGGATTTGTCTGAGTTGATGTTAGGAAAAACTCCACCTATTAAATATGGCGACCTAGGAAACCCTACAGTCACTGTTAAAATATTAATTGTTTCCCCTAAGTCAACTAGTACTAGTCCACATGTACTAGTTGACTTAGGGGCAACAATTAATATCATGGCAATAGAAACTACACAGTTGTTGCAACTTGGAACACAAATCCGACCTATTCCTACTAATCTAGAATTATTTGATCGCTCTACCATCAGACCAAAAGGAGTAATCAATGATTTAGTCATTTCAGTGGACTCATGGGAGTATCATGTTGATTTTGTCATTTTGCAACCCAAATCCCGTCTGGGAGGCCATCCTCTAATTCTGGGATGACCATGGTTAGCTACAAATAATGCTTTCATTGTTTGCAAATCTGGTTCCATGACCATCTCTGATGGTTATGAAAAAAAAACCCTTACCCTATATCCTCATGCTACACCCAGTGCAGAACCTGAAAATTCTCTATGGATGGACACTAAGGATGGAAGTGCACTGCCTATGCTAACTATAGGAAAGACCCTGAGTTTCAAAGATGAGACGGAGGATGAGTTAATCAATTGATTTATTTGTGACCCCTCTGCTATTACACAGAACATGCACCACCAGTTGATCAGAGTCTTTGACCCTATGGCCCAAGAAGAAATGAACTCGGAAATGTTCTCAGAAACCACTGACAATCAAATTGATTCAGCTGTAACTACAACCACTGTAACAATGAACATTGTAACAAAAGATGAAGAAACAACAAGAATCGAATTATTTCCTAGATTCAACTCTAAGAGCGTCGTTGTGGAAGTTGAACCTACAAAAACCTTGAACATCAATCCCGATCTCTCCACTGTTGAAACTCGTCGATTGATGAAATTACTAATTGAACATAAAGAAGCATTTGCCTGGGATTACATGGATATGAAAGGCATTCCCTCTAAACTATGCACCCACCATATATACATCAAAGAATAATGCCAACCCATTTTCCAACTGCAAAAGAGGATGAACCCAAACCTTAAAGAAATTGTTAAAGAAGAACTTCAGAAACTTCTCAACGCCGAATTCATCTATCCTATATCAAACAGTGAGTGGGTATCATCATTAGTTATTGTTTCTAAAAAGAATGGTAAGTGGAGAGTGTGTGTGGACTATAGAGCCCTAAATAAGGCCACGCAGAAGGATCATTTCCCTCTTCCATTTATTGATCAGGTTTTAGACAACCTAGCCGGAAAAAAATTCTTCTTTCCTAGATGGATTCAGTGGCTATAACCAGATACAAATTTTCCTAGAAGACCAAGATAAGACCACCTTTACCAGCCCTTGGGGTACATTTGCCTACAAGGTTCTCCCATTTGGCTTGTGTAATGCACCAACCACTTTCTAGAGAGTTGTGATTGGTATTTTCTCTGATATGGTGAATGACTGTATGGAAATATTCATAGATGAATTTACACCTTATGGTACTAATTGCGAAGATGCTTTGTCTAATCTGGAAAAAGTGCTCAAAAGATGTATAAAGTCTCATCTTTCTTTAAGTACATAAAAGTGCCATATGATGATGCATGAAGGGGTAGTGTTGGGACACTTCATCTCTTATGCAGGGAGTCAAGTAGATCCAGCCAAAATCCAATTAATTTTGGACATTCCAGCTCCATCAACTCAGAAAAAGGTAAGAAGTTTTTTAGGGCACACCAGGTATTACAAGAGATTCATTAAAAATTTATCTAAACTTGCCTCTCCATTGTTTTTTATACTAACAAAATATGTTGACTTTCATTGGACTGACAATTGTGAATTATATTTTACAAATCTTAAATAGAAATTGTCCATAGCTCCCATCTTGGGCTTTGCCTTTTCACATTTATTCAGATGCCTCAGACACTGCAATTGGTGCAGTACTAGGGAAACAAGAGGACAAAGAACCCTACGCTATCTACTATATCAGCAAGAACATGTCTCCTACGGAGTTAAATTACATAGTCACTGAAAGAGAATTCTTGGTAGTAGTTTATGCAATCAATAAATTCAGGCATTATGTAACTGGTTATCGCACATTTATTCATACTGATCATATATCCATTAAATATCTAATGAATAAACCTATTACTAATGCCTGAGTGACAAGATGGTTGTTACTACTGCAAGAATTTGACATGACTATAGTGGATAGACCAGGAAAAGAAAATGTGGTTGTTGATTTTCTCTCAAGATTACATATAAATGATGATAATTCACCTATCGATGATTCCTTTCCTGATGAAAATTTGTTTGCAGTATCTTCTCACTCACCTTGGTATGTAGACATTGCTAGTTATTTGGTTGAAGGGAAGGTACCTCCACATATTTCTCCTCGAGAAAGAAGGAAGATTATTCAAAAGAGTACTAGGTATAGTTGGATAGTAGGATGCCTCTTCTACACAGGCCTAGACCAAGAAATTAGGAGATGTGTGAGGGATGATGAAGTTTATGATCTGTTGAAAGCTTTCCATGATGGACCTTGTGGGGGTCATTTTGTTGATAAAAGGACCAGGCATAAAATTTTAAGGATGGGCTATTTTGGGCCGAACATATTTCAAGATGCCAAGAAGTATGTCCAAGATTGTGACAGTTGCCAATGCATGGGTCAGCCAACTCACAGGGATGAGATGCCTCTCCAGTATCAGGTAGTGTTAGATCCTTTTGAGAGATGGGACATGGATTTCGTAGGACCCATTCACCCACCTTCCAATCAGAAAGTCAAATATTGGTCTGTACATATTACATGACCAAGTGGGTGGAGGAAAAAGCACTTATCAGAGCCTCGGAAGAAGTTGTCTTAGCATTCTTGTTTGAAGATATATTTGTTAGGCTTGGCATTCCCAGAGAATTGGTAACTGATGGAGGACCCCCTTTCACATCATATAAATTTGAAGCTCTACTTAGTAAATATCATGTTTTACATAGAATAGCTTCTCCATACCATCCATAAGGCAATGTCCAGGTGGAAATAACCAACAAAGTTATCGAAGCCATTCTTACTAAAATGGTGAGAGAAAATCGTAAGGATTGGTCTGACAGATTGCATGAAGCTCTATGGGATTACCAAACTACCTGGAGGAGAACAACTGGTTTCTCTCCTTATGAGTTGGCATATGGAAAAAGCCTTGTTTTCCCCATTGAATTTGAAATCAAAACTTTAAGAACTGCATCAACAGCCAACCTCAACTTGACTATGGCACAAAATTCCAGACTGCCAGAGATCAATGAGCTTGATGAAAAGAGTTTGGAAAACATCCATCAAACCACAATGATTCAACAATAAAGAACAAAATGGCATGACTGACTCATCAAGAATAAATTATTCCAGAAAGGAGATTGGGCTCTGTTATATGATTCACGCTTTAAGGAATTTCAAGGTAAGTTGCGTACATGATGGCTAGGGATTTACGAGGTAGGCACCATTTCTCCCAATGGGACAGTCTGGTTCATTACTATTGATGGGTCCAATACACAGTTACATGAAAATGGTCATCGCTTGCATCTGTATCAGTGTCCACTATCCAAGGCAGAATTCAAAACTAGATGTACAGTTGATACAGGTTATCAATTCTTAAATCGAAAGGATCTTGCTCCTTCTCCTTCTGAACCTTAGGACTTATTTGGCTCAGATCTTGTATATAAATAACCTCAACAAAATTTGCATTTCTCCATTTTTTAGTTGAAATTTCTCTATTTTCTTTACTATGCTAATAAAGCTTTGAAAGGTATCAGGAGGTTATGTGTGTGTAGGTGGACTGATGAACAACAAGGTTGAGTAGCGCAAAACGAGTTAAACGATTAGTTCATGGAAGTTGAAAAACTTCCTAGAAACTAATTAATGTAGTGTTCGACCGATTTCTTTACTGTTACACCTTCTTCCGATAAATTGGTCAATTTTCATGATGTTACACCTTCTTCCGATAAATTGGCCGATTTTCATGTTCTTACACCCCTTTTTCGCTAAATTGGTCGATTTCCATGCTGTTACACCTACCACCTCCATTTTTGCCGAAGAACCTGCTGATACACTAATTGTTGTTATTCTTTCTTGCCACTTCACTCTTTCTTTTTCGCATTTTTGCCAATGCTGTTGCTCCAACCCTCCAATCTTTCAATGCCACAACACCACTGATTAGACAATACTAATGCTCTCTATCCGAAAGTGTTGCTTCATAATGACTTGACTTCACATACGACAATTTCCAGTTGGCTAACTACAGTAAGGACTCTGTTTCTACTCCAGTTGTCATTTCTCTCACGATCCTTCATCATGTCAGCTATTCCACGCAACTCAGATGGTGGTTGGATAGTGTGGTTAACTCCGACAGGTCGTTATGTGCAGTAAAATATGAGGTACATGATTAATCTTATGTTTTAAAGTAATGAATATATAAAATCACGATTTCTTATTTACTAACCGATTGTCATAAATCAATGCACCTGGAGAAAATCCGCTTAGTTGGGGGGGGCGGGAACGTAAATCCAGCCGTCCATTCCGAATTTTATACACACCTCCACCACCTTTCCGCCCACAGTTCTTTTTATTGAGACACTATATTATTTCTGCAAACTACGTTGGAGCTTGTTGTGTCTCTAATTTAGGTGATAGTTTCTCCTCCTACGTGCATGTTAGTCTCTCAAGCAACATCATGGGAGGATTAGCTGTGAGATATGAACCCACAACTCTAGACAGTTTTCTACTACACCCATAGGCCTACCAAATATTTCTCCAGGTTGACTGGATATCGTATTTTAAAACGTTTAAGGGATTTAATGAGGATGATGCATTGGAGTTTAGTCAAAATATTACCGAAGGGTATTCAATGGTGAATGGGGTAAGGATTCCAGTGTCAGAAGAAAGCATTGTTGATGTAACAAGGTTACCAAGAACAGGAGACTGATGGTTTCATAGAAAAACACATCTTCTAGATGCACATAAGGGTTTCCTCATTAACATTGAGCAAATTGAGACCAAAGGCAGAGGTGCAGATGTCAATTCCTTACCAGAGCCATGGGGGAAAGTCGCAGAATTTCTTAAAAGGTACATTACCTGCGAATGTTGATACAAAGTTGTTAATTTTTTTGATTTCATCTTATTATCCCATCTATGACATCAGAAATCCATAAACATTCCTTATTTTCTCCTCCATTCATTGCATAACATGGCTCGTTTTGTAAAAAATCCAAGAAACCCAAGAACTGCATTTGTAATCATAGACTCATCGGCCTATTAATTCGCATAGGTTTGGGCATTTCAGATAACCCATTACCTTTCGTAGCATACTAGCCACATTTTGTACATATAGATATGATTGCACCAGTACTTGAAAACACAACCCTTGGACCTCTTCCTGAGCCTCTTCTCTCAGCTGCAACAACAATCCAAACCCCTACTATCGTTGTCCGTAAGATGACTCAGAAAAGAAACCGCATAACCCGAAGCCATCCAAGCACCAGCCACAAAAGCCTCGATGAAATTGCATTGCAACAACCTGTAGTTGTGGTCGAACAAACAGATGAACAACCAACCACTCGATCAAGACATGCGTCACGACACTTGGCTGCAACACCTATCATTGAAAACCTACCCCCTGCCTCTGAAAAGAAAACCCTTGCTCCTATCTCTGGATCACTGAGAAAGAGAACAAGGTCAGCACGGTCCATTGCAACACCTATCACTGACAAACTACCCCCCTATCTCTGAAAAGAATACCCCTGTTCCTATCTCTGCATTACCTAAAAAGAGAGAAAAGTTATCACGGTCCACTGTCACATCAAGTCCTCTTATCTCATCTGTTGTGGCATAAACATTCAAACAGAACCCTCCAATTGCTGCAACAGTCGATCAAGCGCCTACTATCATTACCAGTGCATCTTCTCAGAAAAGAAAACATCCATTCAAGGGAAAACCTAGGATAGCCCTTGACCAAATTGGGTGAACAGTAAATCAGAGCCCTCTGGCTATTGTGACAGAGAATTCTATAGAGGTACGAATACCAGGTTTTACTTTATGCACAGAACTTCAGAAAACTATTCTCTCCTTTCAAAATGAATGTACTCAAATCACAGCAGAATCATTGGCTCCGCCTAATGATTCTATGCATCACACATCCATTGACGATGTCCAGATCATCGTAGACCCCAGTATACCATAATATCCTCCTGGTGTGGTTGAGGAAGAACGCCACGTTTCTCCTCCAGCAACGAAGAAGAAAACCCATGCTTTTGTTTCTATTTTACCCAGGAGAAGAGACAGGTCCACCAAGTTTGTTGAAGCTGCAATTGCATGGTAATATGTGGCGTAGGTTATTCCTATTCTTCATCCACTATCCTCTATGGTATATGTAGGGATGGTTCTACAAGAACCAACTGTCCATGTCAAGACTGTTCCACAAGAACTAGTCCTGATAGACATAGTTGTTACACAAGAACCAACTATCCAGGTCGATATTGTTACACCAGAACCAGTTGCTCCACAGAGGATTGTCTCACCAGAGCTAGTAATACCATAACCAACTATCCATGTCGAGACTGTTCCACAAGAACCAGTCCTGACAAACACATTTGTTACACAATAACCAACTGTCCATGTCGAGACTGCTCGACAAGAACCAGTCCTGACAGACATAGTTGTTACACAAGAACCAAATACATAACATGTTGAGGATGTGCCACTTGCCTAATTGGTTTCCCAAATAGAGAAAAAGATCAAAAATACAGAAAATTCAAGAATCGTTGCACTAATAACAGAGAATGATAACCTCAAAGTGGATTTAAATACCCTGAAACAAGAGGTGAAGGTTGCTCGACAGAAGAATCTAGAAGGGATAACCTTGGACATTCTAGCACCGACAAAAGTTGTTATGGAAAGAAACAAAGAACTCATGTTCTTTGAGTGCAGAAACATTTACTTTGAGGCAAGATATGAGGTAGTCAAAGTTTCATTCACTAAAGGACCAGCAACTGTCTCATTCAAGACTGAACATGAACTTACTGCTACACAAAAACCAGTAAAACAGGTTCCAGTCACTAAATGACCAGCAACTGTCTCAGTCAAGACTGAACCTGAACTTACTGCTACACAAAAATCAGTAAAACATAGGAGATCTCAATGTGATAAATCATCTACTGGTATACCAGAATCTTGCAAACAAGAACCTTTGTTTCCTTCACATGTTTTTACTCAGGAAACTCAAACTAATTTTTTTCTCAAAGATAAAGAAACTCAGACAGATCGATGACACAACATTTTTGAATACCGACACTTAGCAATTTCTCTTAGCAATTTTTCACTGGAGGAGACAGTTATCTACTTCAGCTACAAAGTAAGGTTTGAATATGTTTTGCATGAGGACATGCAATGTCTTCAGTTGGGGGGCATGTTAGGACCCAAAAATGTCCCTTTTTCACTACATCTTTTTCCCATTCAACCTTCTCATTCCTAAGCTAAATGACTATTATAATGAGTACTAAGACCCTTTTTCCCAAGGTATGAACTATTCATTTCGCTTTTATATTTTCATT
Source organism: Picea sitchensis (assembly GCA_010110895.2). Taxonomy (NCBI): domain Eukaryota; kingdom Viridiplantae; phylum Streptophyta; class Pinopsida; order Pinales; family Pinaceae; genus Picea; species Picea sitchensis. The sequence goes on along the minus strand of SNQJ01S0075283.1, from coordinate 43,185 downwards.
TACTTAGCATTTTTTATTGGTAACGTTCACATATTTTACCCATGAAATGATTTCACTAATGATCAAATTGCTTAGAAAAATCCACATCGAGAAACTCATTGTTGCTATAGCTATGAACCAATCTTGGAAGCTATTACATGACTGCTGCAACGGATGCCACCAATCGTGGAAGCTATTACATGACTACTGCAACAGAAGGCCATAAATCTTGGAAGTTGTTACAATAGACGCCGATAGTCCTGTTGTTATACGACTGCTGCAATACCTGTTGATTAGATATGCTGGCTCATGATGTTGATCAAGGAGTTCTAGATTTTGTATTAATGATATCTAACGAACAACTTGATAAATGAGGATTCTCAAGACTATTCTATTTATGTTCTACTGAATGAATCTGACTTTAAATAGCAGAGATTTTGTAATGAAAAAGATTTTTTTTTACTGGAGAGAGAAACGTAACGCTTATTGTACACAGAAATTTTTGGCAATTGAATGAAAGAGTGGATTAAATTTCTTTAGCAGACTGTAACCTATTTCTTTGAGTGCATTCAGTGAGAAGGAAAGGGCCCACCTTCCTCACCGATTCCCCTCTATTTTGAATTCTAGGTTAGTTGTTTTAAATGCGAATGATTTAACTGTTAGACATTTCTAGAATACAATTGTTGTTACAGTTAGTTCCTTCTTGTTGGATGCGCATAAATTTGTCTCATAAGAATTAGAACTAGATTGTTGAACATTGCTGGAGAACTACTTTCCCTTTTTCTGCATTAGGTTAAGATCTTGTTTTCGAGAAATAAAAGTGCGAATTACCTTCTTGTAATAAGTAAATTTCCTTTCTACAAATAGTATAGAATTTCTTCCCACAAAAGTAAATTAGAAAGTTAGATTAGAGTAGGCAATCTAGGGTTCTTATACATTCATCAGTTTAGATTGCAATTATGATCTCAAATCTGTAGAACTCCAGCTGTATCAGCACAACTGTGTTAGTGATAATGTTTGTTTCCATACTACAATTAGATTAGATATGCTTCCATAATCTAGCATAGACTGTGCACAATTATCTTGAAATAACAAACCTCCCTGGGTTGACAATTTATATTTAACACTTTGATTTTCTATTCAATTAGGCAATTAAAGTTCCCAACAGGCGTTGGTGAGGCCGAAGGGCATAACTTTCTAGTCAAAAAGACCAAATTTGGTCTTGAAAGTTGTTTTCTAAACATCATCCGGGTTCATTCAAACTTTATGGTAGTCGATTGTTAGATCCAATTTAGTAAACCACTTAGCTCCTTGCAGGGTGTCGAGTAACTCCTCAATATAGGGAAGGGGGTAATCATTTTTTAGTGTAGCTTTGTTCAAGGCCCGGTAATCAGTGACAAGGTGAATTTCTAAAGTATCTCTTTCGGGGATGACAAATGCGGAAAAAGCACATGGAGAAGATTATGGTTGGATGTGGCCAGAGTTGATGAGGTCGATCAATTGTCTTTGCATTTCCTTTGTTTCTGTTGGGGCCAATTGGTATGTAGGGGCATTAGGTGATGTGGATTCGAGGATGAGGTCAATGGACTAGTCAATGTGTCGGGAGGGGAGGAGTCCCGCCAAAGATTGAAACACATCTGCAAACTCTTGGAAGAGGGGAGTCATTGTTTTAGGAACAGGGTGAGTGGTATTTTTTGGTGTTATTGGGCACACCAAAAATAGAGAGACACATTGGTTTAAATGCACATGTAGGATTTTTTCTTTGGTAGCAGGGGGTTTGGGTGTTGTTGTGATTAAGATATAAGGGTGACCTTGTTGGTAAGTTTGTACTGGCATCATTTATCCATATAGATAGAATTTATTTGGGTTTGGAATGGGATACCTAGCAACAAATACGAACAATCCAAGGGGGAGACATCACAAAGGACAATATCTTTGAATTAGTCTATGGAAAAAGTGACCAGACAACGCTGAGGAACTAAGAGGCAAGGGCCATCCTTCTAGACACATATAAGATCATAGGGTTGTGGGTGGGGAGAAGTAACTAGATTAAGGTGGTTGACAAGGTCTTAAGACACCAAATTCTTTTGGTTTCCATTGTCCATAATGAGTAAATCCAAGGAGTTTTTAATTTGGCAGTTATGAGTGAAGAGGGGTTGGGTGGAGGAGTTAGAATCTTCATGGGTCATTAGGATAAGTGAGGGATCCACTTCTGTAGGATTGTCTAGGGGAACTTCTTCGATATCTTCCACTTGGGGGGTAGCAATGAACTGTTTCAATAGGGTTTTCTTGGTCTTTATATTTTGGAGGGTTCGACAATCTGATGAATTGTGTGAGGTAGTCTTATGGAATGAGCACTAGAGTGTCCTTGTATTTGTATTGGGTATAGGATTTTGAGCTCAAGAAGGTGGAAAGAGGGATGAAGGATTGGATCTGGATGGTTGAGAGGCAGAGGGGTTGGTGTAAGGGAGGGACTGAGGAGTACGACCCCTATGAGAAAATTTCCTTTATATAGCTAGATTTCTCTGATATGCTTTGTCTAAAGTTGGTTTTTCAAACACCTCTAATTCTCGAAGGAACTGAATCAATAAACCAACAACAAAATTTAATGAGTACCTTTTATGAATCTGGATTATGTAGTATGAGGTGCATCTTGTAGAAGAATTCTATGTAGCCTTCCACTCCTTGTGAAGGGAGTTGTCAGAGTTGGTGCCATTTGATCCACAAATATTTCACATACCTGGGTGGGTAGAAGTTGTTTCTCAATGCCTTAGATAGTCGAGCCCAAGTTCTGATGGGTTTGGAAGTAGAGGATTCTGGAGTATCCCCAATATTTATCACGAATGTGGTCTTCTCTTTCTATGTATCCCACTAGGTTTGTGCAAGTCCTTCTAATTGCAAGGTTGCAATCTTGAGATTTATCTCCTTGGTAAGGCATAGACATGTATTAAAATAGGTGGGGATGATAAGGATCTAGGAATCCACAACTTCTCCATTGGTTTGACCAACAAATTTTGGTAATTGGATTCGAGTGTCCAACCAGAAGGGGTTTGGATTGTTTTGTTGTTTCATTTTGAGAAACTCATTGAGGGCAGAGGTAAGATCTTGGACGGGATTTGAAGTGTTGGAATATGAGTCTACTTCCAAGGTATCTTTTCATGGAGGAATTGTGAATAGAGGGTGCAAAACAAAGGGTCAGGCTCTGTTGTGTGAACAGAGGGCGAAAAAGCCTCAAGCAACGGAGCTGAACTAGTCTAGAGAGAGAGATATGTATTGTTTTAGATATGTGAAACTCCTCTATATTGTAGTGGAGATATGTGTGCCCTTGGGTCTATAATATCTATTGATCCTCTTGCATGGATATGTAAACCCTGAAATGGGTGAAATCTGGACGATTTCATGAAAAAACCGAAAAAACAATTTGGCTCAATCTTCAAGATCGAAATATTTTCCATGGATATTGAGGCTCTGATACCAATTGATCTATATAAGAAGGATATATAATGGAGAAGGTGACCAAAAACTCAAAAGGGGCACAAATCTTAATAGGGGCGCACCATTGGTTTGGGTAACTAAGCAATGGAGATCCAATGACATGATGATCTGAGAGTAGCCAAGAGGATGGGGCTATCTCAGTGTGAATCATTGGGATTAAGGAGAGAAGCTTAGTGCATCCATAGAGGAGAGCGCACTTACTTCATCCCGACAATGGAAAAACCAACAAGGGCTCAAAACCCAAGTTGGTCTGCCCTCCTGTCTACCCCAAGAAACTTACACAAAGTGACTTTCCCCATGCGATATTAGCTATCTAATGGATTAATCTCACTCTCAGATGTGGAAGCATCGAAAACAAAGCATCCAGGGTGCAACCATGAATAAAGTTGCACTGGCTAACCCTGAGAACACCCAAAAATATAAATGTAGCAAAAACGTGAAGTATAAACTCGGACAAAAAAAACCAAGTGAGACAAATAGGTTCAACAAAAAGATAAGAATTCTTTATTTGAGTCTCAGTTCACCTTATATATTGAGGGAACCATTTATTTTCATATTCATAGTTAAATAACATCAAAATGTGAAATGGGACGAGCCTAGTTGGCTGAATTGTGCACCCCAGGTGGGCATTCCTTTAGGTGGCCTCCTTGGCCCAAGAAAGGTGCATTGGATAACCCTGAGAATGCCCAAAAACGAAAATGCAGAAAAAATGTGAACTATAAACTCAGACAACAAAAACGAAGTCAGACAAATAGCTTCAGGAGAAATATAAGAATGCTTTATTTGAGTCCCATTTCACCTTATATACTGAGGGAACCATTTATTTACATATGCATAGTTAAATAACATCAAAATGTGAAATGGGTCGAGCCTAGTTGGATGAATTATGTGCCCCAGGTGGGCGTTACCCTAGGTGGCCTCCTTGGCCCAGGAAACCTTCCTCAAGTTCTCTACCTGCAGCTGGACAACACTAGTCCTGAAAATAAAAATCAAATTGTCTTTGGATCTCTACGGATTCTTGTTGAAATGAGAATCTTTCAAAATGTGAAAGTTGGTTTCCTTCTTGTTGGACACACTCATGATCATATTGATCAAATGTTCAGTTGTTTTTCAGTAACATTGAAGAGGGAAAATGTTGGAATTCTACCATCATTGATTGAATGTATCAAGAAAGCATACATTTCAGAGCATTTTTTTCATATATTAGAAGAAATTGTTGACATGCGTAGATTTATTCAGGGATCACATTGTGAATAAAAATGTGATGAGAAGCTTAATGACATTAACTTTCAACATCAATTTTGTTTCAAAAAAATTAATGGGAAAACACTTATATGGGGAAAGCAGTATTCAACTACTAAAGAATGGGGGCCTTCATCAGATTTATCATTTTTGAAGTTCATTCCATATCGTCCAATTTTTGCATCAAAGTTGTTATTTTTACAATCAGTTTCTTAAATCCATAACGCACGAAGGCGTAATAGAGATGTAGATTATTCTGAATGCCTAGAAGAAATTAAAAGGTCTGTTAAGGATACATATGAGTACTTTTATGTTGTTGATTCTCTTTGGTGGGGGTCTTTCTTCAATAGTCAAAATGACATAGTTTCAAGCTCAACAAATGAAGATACAATGTTGAGTACTCCATTTAATTGTTCAAAAAATATGACAAACTAATCTGAAGAAACAAACATTATTGAAGTTCAAGTATCTCAAGGTGCTATTGAGATTACACAAGCACAGGAAAGAGAAATGTATATTGTTTCGTGAAGTTCAAGTGCACAATGTGAAGCCATGGAAGACCTTTATAGGGGTTCAATACAAGATATTTAAGAGGGTAGCATGATTGCAATTTTAGATAATGAATATCCACATGGTTATCGATTCTCGATAGGAAAGGTTATTGTAATGAAACCCATATTGACCACACAAAAAAAATTGTTTACATAGTTTTCTTGGTAGAATAAGGGTCCTAGTTATTCCATCATGATGTTGATTTGATCATCACTCTCTATAATAACTTTGTTTTAAAATTATATTACAAATTCATTGTTATAAACTCTTAATTTCTCTAATTCACCACAAGATTTCTTAATCGTGTCATGATTAGGAGGTTATAAGGAAAGAATCCCCAAAACTATTTGGCAAACCCCCTTTTGTTTTTAATTTGTACTCGAATACCTATAGGTTGCACACCTAAGGCAAATCTTATAATACATGTTGCAACTCATTATAATGTAACAAGACTTTAAGTTGCACATATGTACACCTATGGAGTTATGGCACGAATGCCTTAAATAATCCTTAAATTATGAAGGACCTGGGGTTAGGTTCCTCTTACACCAGACAACTAACCTAACTACCAAGCTCTGGTTAGAATTGACGGTTGATCATAGTGCAGGTATGAGATCCAAAGGCTAGCAAAAGGTGACAGCTAAGCTTTGTTTGCTGTCTCAGAATTACATCGAGGGGTAAGAACAATTTGGTTCAGATTCGAGTCATGATGGTGTCACATCGCAACCTCCTTTACGTGGATTAGAAGTGTTACTATTGTAAAAGTTAAGGCTCTGTAAAATCACTAAAATTCATCCCATGAATCCATATGTAATTGTTGGCTTCCTACTCCAAGTGTCAAAACACACTACCATGGTCACGTGGCAATCCGTCCTTCACACCCCTTACCTTTACTACAAGGTGATAAGGTGTCAATTAGGGTTAAGGTAGGTTTAATGCTTTGTCATTCTTGTTTTTTCCCAAATAGGTTCAGCATGCCCTCTTTCGGAGGCGAAGACTGTGAGTGAAGGAGGTTACTCCATGGTGTAACTATCGACGCAACCCTATGCCCTCGTAAGTTATTTAACACAATGCTAAGATAGATAAAAGAAAAGGGAGATGAAGATCTTCGGAAAAGGTTAAGGATTCTGGTATTTTGTCAATGGTAGTGTTTTCCCTTTTTTTCTGTGGTGTCTTTCCTTTCGGCACTTTCTCTTCATCATTTTTCTAAAATTGCCCCGTAATCCCAGGAAACGCTTCCTCCCCAAGATTGTTAGTAACCCCTTTTTGGTTAGGCATTTTGGGGTCCCTCTGTAGTAGCCAACAGATCCTTTTGGAATGACGGTTGATCGAAGAATACACCTCTCACTATAAAAATACCTAAGATGTAGTATAAGTATATCGACCTGTTTTGTTATTCTTGCTATCGTTCTTCCTCATGACATCTTACGGAGAGGGGTTGGCTCTGTGTATAGTCAACGATGTGGGTTATTTCTGTTTGGTAGGAAGATTGTTATATTCCTTTTATCTATTTCCCATGAATGTATGAATTCATCATCCTGTAGCTTTATCCGACCTTTGATTGGTCCTTCTATTACCATTGTCATATCTTATTTCCAGGGTTTCTTGAATATTTTACTGGAAGTCCTATAGCATAAACATTTTGTATGTATCATGATGCCTATGTAAATCTTGATGGCGATGATTTATTTTCATTCTTTATAAACCATAGCACGATGACTCTACTTTTACTATTGATTTTGTATCTCTATTCGTTATAATTTCGATTAATAATTGAATTATACTTAACTCATTAATCATGTCAATATACTGTGTGAGGAGTCTATAAATTATCTCATCTTCTTCCTATTGTAGCAAGGTTTGTACTGTTTCAAGTTACGGGTTTCATTTATCAAACTATTATTGTAACTAATGATGGGCCTTGTTGTTCTGAGGACCCATCAGAGATAGTACCGTGCCCTCCTCCCTTGGCCCAAACATCTAAATAGATAGCAGGTGAAGCGGAAAAGAATTTGAATCCCATGTCTCAACAAGATAAGTATCTTTCTAAAAGAGAATCATCAGTTTAATTTTTTTATAGTTTTATGGCAATTTACTTTTCTTCGATACTTATCTTTAGAATAAAGACTAATGTTTACAGGGTTTGATTTCTTGTAGAGTCTCTGTATGTGCAAATCTCGGATACCCATCACTGCCTCTAGCGCAAAATGTATTCGAGCTTCGAACCCTCTCACATATCCGCTAACTCTACAGATTCTATTATCATTTAAGGAGATCATGATTTAAACAAATATATTGTAACTAGTTTGAGTCTAGTGTATCGTTTGTTGGAGAAACCCTTGAGGTCGTTCTTCCATTATTGGCATTACACCAGTTTTCCTATATGGGTATTGAGTCTATAATTGAATACATATTCTGGCCATTATGTAATATACTTCTCTCCTTGAAGGGTTAGAAAGAAAATCGTGGTTGAATTTACTCATAATGATAATCTATGGAAAAGTATTTTTGTCCTTTAAAATTTGAACATGGTACTTACCATTTATGCTACTCGAATATGTTCTAAACAATTGGCCTAACTTGTTATAGAAAGGAAAAGAGGTTTAACATACTTTAATAATGGCGTCACTAGTATCTTTGGCCTACTGTGTTCACTTTGAATTGGATGAAGTATAATGGGTGTTTCTTTAACTAAAGTATTCTAGCTCTTATTTATTTAAATTATAGTCAAGGATTCTGTGTCGGTCGAATATTTATCATATTCATAGTATAGGAGGAACTTCTTATGAATACATACATACATATAATTGCATATACACATTTGTTTGTGTAGACGATAGATTTTGTGCTTCATTATCATGCCTACCCATAGTAAT
>SNQJ01S0075283.1:24309-35031 GCA_010110895.2 Picea sitchensis | reverse complement strand
GGGTTGATGGCCTAGGCCTCATGCATTAGTCCATACACATAATCACATGATGAAAACGACCAAATGGACTTAGGTAAAAGTAGAGTATTAGTCTATACTTCTCTGCGAAAAGTCTAAATATAAACAAACCCCTGTAGTTTTTTTTTTTAAATATTCAGATACAGGATAGTGGTTAGGTAAGGCCTTCTGGTTAAAGTCAGAGTACGAATATTTCATAATCCTCCGATCATATTCAAATTCACCTGCACCATTGGATTACAAGTACTGGGTCTTTCACTTATTACATATGCGCACAAGTTGTGACCACGGGCCTAATCAAAATGTCTTTCACATTTCGGAAAGTCGCAATTCCCGAAATGGGGCCAGATCAATGGTCCACAAAACTTCACAATCTGATCCATTCTTTTCTTAATCAAATGGATGACGGGATTTCAACATTTTTCTCTTCGAGTCATCGTTACTCCAACATTATAAAATTCATGATCACAAAATATATGAACTGATCGGACAGTTCACATAACCCACTAAGATGGAAGGTTGATGGGATTTCAGAGTTTTTCCTTTCGGGTTTTCGAGACTCAGAATAGTCCCTTTCGGCATTTCGGAGTTTAAGACATCATGATGGTGAAGTTTCTGCTTTCTATGTAAAACCCTAAAATAGAAAGTTAGGATGTGACGTAAACTTCCTGATGTCACACATGGATTGACACGTGTCGAATAGCTACCACATGTCACACTAATTCATGACTTACATGTGTCTGAAATGTTGAATCATCTTGACACTTATGATTGCCTGATTGTGCCACATATCCTTAACTGACATTGTTTGTTGATGTGCTTGTTTCAGGATTTTGAGGTTCCCTACTTCAAAGGTTAAAGTTCCTTTGATCTTTGATTTCCCGATCTGTGAAACTCTGAAATGGAGTCCTTGACATGCTCTGATCTTTCGCATTTCATGACTTAATTATTCTTGTCGTGAGTGTCCTCGACATCTCCAACTCCCAGTATTTGAAACTCTGAAATGGAGATTAAGTCATGGTTTTGGTACCGTTGATTAAGGGTAACCCGTTTTGTGATGGAAAATTCTATCGTTGGAAGTAAAACATCATATGGGATGTTGACTTGTTTCAATTCGGAATGAGATATGTAATACTATTTTTTTTAAAGAATTATAGGGTTTCCCTTCTGCCTACTTGTGATGGCATACTGGTTATTTTATTGGTTTAATATACTAGCGCCATATTGGCTACATCCTCGAAAGGATTTTGAAAAAGTAAAAAATACTCGGCTATTTCTAGCTATATGTGTATCTTGTTTATAGTTGACTCCAGATCGCATGATGGTATATGAATTCAATTTTCACTTACTGTACTTGTGTTAGAGACTTTCCTTTTGAACTTTTAGGTGATTGTGCTTTTATTTACACAGTTAGGAATTTACTCAGCGGTATTGCCATGGACCCCCGACCTTCAGACCAGAGTCCACTATAGGATCGTTCTGCTTTCCTCAAATGAGCCGAAATATCTCTTTGGGATCTTCCTCAGAAGCCCTAAACAAATTCGATCCATAGTTCCTTCCTTGAAAACCTCACCTGCACAAACATGCATCAGGTGTGAGATTTTACCTCCATGTGTCCACCAATAATGACCTTCCACACAGCCTACCAGATATGACCGTGACCCTTTTTTGAAAAGGATTTTTGGGTTTCACAATTTCGAGAACACATATGTCAAGAGTTCTAGCTCCCCGATCTCCTGAATACCGAAATCCCGAAATACCGAAATCTTGGTTTGTCTAACCTTTCCTCCGTGATCACAGTCCTTCTTTCGTAACTTCAAGGTTTCCAACACCGAAATTCTTCGAAACCTTGTCTTCAGGATTCCCAAAATACTGAACCCCGGTATGCCAAAATATGAAATATTGAGACCGTAGCCCCACTCAACAATACATCATGTTTCGTGACTTCAGGACTTCCGATGTGAAGTTGCCCAGTTCTCTGTCTATGGGATCCTTGGTATGACGAAACCCGAAATCCCGACCTTCACTATTCCGCTCCAAGGATATGTCGCACTTTCGCGACTTCCCTACCACGTGTCCTCCTGTTGGATGATCCCGATGTTATCGGTGTTTCGAGACTTGCGAACCCATTTGCACTGATCCCTAGTCCTTCGAACTCCCGGTAGCTCCCCGATCACTTCGTGACTTCACAAGTCACGAAGTCGAAAGACTTCTCCATTTTTCTCTTCGATGCCCGAAACCCCGAGATACTAGGATCTCATGACACACATCCTCCATAGATGGATGGTCTCGATGCTTTCACCGTTTTGGGACTTTGACGGGTCTTCTCCTCTTCGCATATGAGAGTTAAATCTCATGCAACACTCCACATATTCGATGGCTATCGACTATCTGCGTGAGATCTGACGAACCATATCTCTTCCTGCTGCACTACACTTTCCTGCCTGTGCCTGGATGTGAAACTCCAATGGTCCAGATCTTTTTCCATCACCTGAATTGACGACAACTGTATCTCCTCCTTGTGAGCTTTTGTTTCTTCCCAATCCTTGGAAGAATTCAACTTTTGTCTATGTTCTTGAATACCCTTTACCTCCTGAGCTTCCTCGAACTCAAACCCTCCAAAGGGTCTCCTTTCAACCTCTACGATACTTGCAGGGCTCTGTGCATGAATGTACTCTCCCGATTGATCTTTGTTCTCTTTGAATCCTTAAAGGATCCTTCGACCTCCACACTCCTTCGACCTCCGCACTTCTTGTAAATGTATGGAAATACATGTAAGCCTTTAAAGGTAGAGAGAGACAGAGTGAGAGGATATGAAAGAACTTGATAGTGTGTTGTAATCTCCATGTTATGAATAATAAGACAATTGATGCCTATGCTTTGTGGACATAGCCCAATGTTTGGGTGAACCACGTGAAATCCCTGTGTTTCTTATCTATGTGATTGTTAATTATCATACGTGAATTGTGTTTCCCACATTTGCAATTCTAACAATTGGAATCAGAGCTACGTCGAAGATCCATAAGAACCAAATCCATAGTGCAAGATCACAAATTGAATTGAGTAGAAATTCATCGACGCTCCCTAAGAAATGTTAGAGATGCACCAACACACTCACACTTACGAAATTTAAATTTTCAGACATATCGCACACCAGGTGTATACATCACAAAGTACTAGAATTCTAGCACTGCCCCAACCACACTCTAAGAGCGTTGCTAGCTCAGACTAGTGCTCCCCTATACATAATGCTATTGCTCCCCTATACATAGTGCTCCCCTAGCTCAAACTAGTTCTCCCCATAGTGATAGGGCTCCCCTATACATAGTGAAGGAGCCCTGGCACTACCTTTCAATAATCCAAGGAGCACTCCCTTTCAAAACATCCCTATGAATTTTTCCTTCTAAAAAATTTAAGGTATGGTTTTTATGAAACTGGAAAGGTATAAAGTTTATTAAGTGGTTGACCTTTATGATAATGCATAAAGTGGATGGAGGATCAACCTTATGAATAAAGTGGGTGGAGGATGTTAATTAAAATATTATTTGTGAACCCTTTTTTTTATTTAGTAAAAGGTTTAAAGATATATTTCTGATTTATCTTAAATATTTTAGGTTAATACTATTACTTTTTCACATTTAAAAGGAATTTTATATGTAATGGGTATTGAAATATTTTTTGTGCTAATGGTTAAGATGAAGAGTTTGAAGTTTGAAGTTGAAAAGTTCAGCGTTAAAAGAAAACTTGAGTTCTGGAAGCTCAATATGCGAGATTTAATGGTGCAACAAGGGTTGCAAAAAGCAATGGTAGGCAAGTCAAAGAAACCAACAACCATGACGAATAAGGAATGGGAAGATCTGTATGCAAAAGCTCTTAGTACCATTCGTTTATGTCTGGTGGATGATGTTATATTTAATATCATAGGAGAGGATACAACATCAGGCTTATGGAGCAAGTTGGAAAGCCTATATATGAAGAAGTCCTTAACGAGCAAAATCTACTTGAAGAGATAATTGTACAGTTTGTGGATGAAAGAAGGTACAAAGGTTGTTAACCATTCAAATACCTTCAATACCCTTATAGTTCAATTGACTAGTATGGAAGTTAAATTCGAAGATGAGGATAAGACTATTACACTATTTTGTTCGTTTTCTTAGTCTTGGGATAATCTAGTCACCTCTATTAGCTTTAGCTCAACAAATGTTTTTTATTATGACTCTGTTGTGGGAGCTTTGTTGGTTGAGGAGACGAGGAGAAAATCTAGTAAAGAAACCTCAAATTCAGAGGCGATGCTGGTCAGAGGTTGAACTAAAGAGCAGAATGAGAGAAGTTATTTTTGATATAAGTCAAAACGTAGAAAGGGTAAAGAAAAATGATGGTATTGTGGAAAAAAAGGACATCTCAAGAAAGATTGTTGGAAAATAAAGGAATCTTAGGAAAACTCTACGAAGGAAAAAAATTTGGTTGTAACAAATTCAGGTATGACTCATGAAGTTTTATCCATTTCCAATAATTTACAATATCAAGAGGAATGGTGGTTAGATTCAGGTGCCTCCCACTACGTGCTCACATAGAAATATGTTCATTTCTTACGAATCTATTGATGAGGGTGTAGTGTTTATGGGAAATGGTATTCCCCGTAAAACAGTTGGGGTTGGCAGTACTAGAATTAGGATGTTTGATGGTATTGTTAGGGAATTAACAAATGTTATATATGTACCTAAGCTTAAATCAAATTTGATTTCATTAGGAGTATTGGATTCTTGTGGATATACGTATAAAGGTCAAGGTGGAGCACTCGCATTGTCGAAAGGTAATTTAGTGGTGATGAAGGCAACATAGGTTGATAACCTTTATATTTTGGAAGGGAGTACCGAAGTGGCATCTGAAGTGACAGATGTATCTTCTTGTTTATGGCAGAAGCATCAAGGTCATAAGAGAAATAAATAATTGCAGGTACTCGTAAATGGTATATCATTTCTAGACTTAAAATCTTTGTTTCTGAATATTTTCTTGCTTTATATCTTTGCAAGTTATGATGGTGGTATAAAGGGATGTTGTGTGTGGGATCCTAATTCTCGAAACGTCATCATTGACAGAGATATAATATGTATGGGAAAACCAAAAGGGTTGATTCAAGATAGAAACGGTAAATTTGTTTGCATGCTAGATAATTCATTGTATGGCCTATTTGATCCAGATCAATATCGGTGGCCACCCAACTTTTCCAACTGGCTCAAAACAGTTTTTTGACATTTTTGGCAATTTACTATTTTTAGCAGTTTTAACTTCTGGGGCCATTTTGAAAGCCTAAATGAAGGTTTTTCGGTATCGAGATCCTAAATGATATCCAAAGGCATGATTGAGCCCCCAAAATGAATCTCCTCTATGATACCTCTCTAACAAGCTATCACACGCCTAAAACAAAGATCGTATGCAAAAGTTACGACCCCAAGAAGTTGATGTACTTTACCCAAACGGGGCCCACATGACTTTTGGCGCTTCATCTCCTAGGGTTAGGTTTTTGGATGTCTAGGGTTTTTGGCATTCTTTCTTATTGTAAAAAGGCCTTCAGATCCTCATTGTAACCTTCTTCTTGTGAATGCGCACTGCCTTCACATCTCTTCTCAGAGATATGTCGCTACCATTCCAGCAAGCTTGTTTCCGCTACATTTTACAGTTTCAGTTTATTTCGTTATTGAATAGAAAACCAGTTTTACTGTATCTCTGTTATTTTTTGTTAAGCACCTATTAATAATATGTATTAATTTTGTTATGCTCATAAAATCCTGATCAGTGGTATCAGATTGGTTTTCTCCTTATCATCTTAATGCATTTCCCCAACAAGGTTGGAGTATAAAGAGTTGGGTCTCGAGCTTGTTTCTCTTGAGGACAGAAGCTCTTGCACGCCCAATAGACCTGCCATGGAAGGAGAAAATAAATATGATGGGATAGGATATCCTTTCAAAATGTGGATTAAGGAATCCCTCACGCAACAGAGGAACGAGATGATGAGTAGTTTCGCACAAATCCTTCGGCGACTACCAACAAGTGACGCATCTTCTTCGAACGGAGGCATCGCCCCCTTCAAGGTACAAATAAAATTTGATATTCCTATATTTGAAGGTCAGATAGATGCAGATGTTGTAGAAAAGTGGTTGAATCTACTAGAAGGGTATTTTTTTGTTCATAATTTTTTGAATAGAGAAAATATTACTTTTGCAATCCTCAAATTCGTTCCCCATGTCAAATATTGGTGGGAAACTTTCTGTGAGCAAAAGGAAACAGAGGAAACCTCAGTATTTTTAGTCACGACCACCTGGGAATCCTTCAGCGATGCTATTAAGTAACAATACTACCCTGTCGGAAGTTATGTTGACATGTATACCAAATGGACCACACTGCAGCAAGAAAGAGACCAAGCAGTGCTAGATTTCAAAAATATTTTCCATACCTTGTGCACCAAGTTAGGTATCAAAGATTCAGAGCAACATCTAGTGCTCAAGTATCGCAGTGCTCTGCATAGATACATCCATATCAAAATGGAATTTCTGTACATCTCATCCTTGGGTGCGGCCTACCAATATGTCGTCAAAATCGAGCAGAAGCTCAAACAAAAGACGCAGAAATTTGGGCCTGGGAACCCCTCACAACAAAAGCCAGGAAAGGGCGGCCCCAACCCATTGAACAAAGGATAGAGAAAATATGGATAGTATCAGGACAACTAGTACAAGCCACAAGCAAAGAAGGACACCGAAAAGACAAAGAAAGATAGCAGGAAGTGGTGCGACTTTCATAAGAGCCCTTGGCATAACACTGTTGACTACCGCTCAAAGTAGTCGTTGGTGGTCGAAGTGAAATCCTCTAAATCAGATGTAGATTCTGAATCTGAGACAGAACCAGAAAGGGGAATACGGATTATTGACACGGAACCCAGTGCCACCGTTGCTACCACCAAGCTCTAGCCTGGTGAACTAGAGGATCCAGAAGAAGGAGAGTACCTCTTCCATTCATAGATGTGGTTAAAAGGAACCCCACTGCACTTCATCATTGACAGTGGTAGCCAGAAGAACCTCATCTTAGCAGAGGTCCTCAAGCGGCTGGCCCTACCAGCAATGTCGCACCTACAACCCTACACCATTGGATGGCTCCGCCAAGGAACCGATCTCTGCTTCAACCAATAGTGTCGGTTGTCATATAGCATCAAGCCCTTCAAAGATGAGGTATTGTGTGATGTTCTTTTGGGCCAACCTTATTTATGGAAACGTCACGCTATATATGAGTCTAGGCCTCGTAGTGTTATTATTACTTTGAACAGGAAATTGTACAGGATACCTAAGGCAGTCCCACCTAGTGTGATTTCCTTGATCTCTGCTAAGCAATGTAGGAAGGTCATCTCTGAGATGGGGAAGTTTGTCTTCTTCATGATTCACTCTCAGAATAAGTGAAAGATCGTAGCCACATCCAGGGTCTCTATGTTTGACCTCTCCAGACAGCAGAAGCAAGTAGATAAGGTAATGGAAGAATACTCAGATATCTTCTCCTCACCTACAGGGGTACCTCTGCACTGCTAGGTCAAGCACCCCATCGATTTGACACCCGACGCACCGCTGCCCAATGGGCCAGTCTATCATCACTCTTTGTTAGAGAATGAAGAGATCAAGCAATAGATCCAAGAACTACTTCACAAGGGGCATATCCACCCCATATCATCACCTTGTGGGAGCCCAATCATGCTGGTACAGAAGAAAGATGGAACCTGGTGACTCTGTATTGATTATCAGACTCTGAATAAAATCACTGTTAGAAACCGTTACCTGATTCCCATAATCGATGGCCTCCTTGATCAACTCATGGGGGCCAAACACTTCAGTAAGATTGATCTGAAGTCTGGCTACCACCAGGTCCCGATAGAATAGACAGATGTATGGAAGGCTGCCTTCAAGTCAAAGGAAGGACTTTTTGAATGGTTCGTCATGCCCTTTGGTTTGAAAAATGCTCCAACCACTTTCATGAGGATGATGGATGATATCCTGCGACCATTCACCAATACTTTTGTAGTGGCGTATCTGGATGACATTCTAATTTACAGCAAGACTTGGGCCGAACACTTGCAACATATCCAACAGGTTCTGCACACCCTGCGGCAGCACAAGCTATATGCCAACCTGGAAAAATGTTCCTTCGGCATGGACAGGTTCCATTACCTGGGCTACATCATTGATAAGCATGGCGTACATGTGGATCCAGCTAAGATCCAAGTCATTTGTGACTGGCCAACCCCAACAACACTCACTGAGCTTCAAATCTTCTTGGGACTATCTAATTTCTACCATAGGTTTGTGTTGGGTTTATCCCATATTGCATGGGCCCTCAGTCAAATAAACAGGGGTGGTGGTAAGGAGAAATTTGCATGGGGCCAGTCCCAACAGCAAGCGTTCGATTATTTGAAGAAGCGCTTGTTCTCAGCCATGATACTTTCACTACCAGACCTACAACATCCCTTTGAGATCGAGACAGATGCTTCAGGCTATGCTGTGGGTGTCGTTCTCACTCAGTACGGCCACCCTGTGGCCTATCATAGTGAGACAATGTCAGATACTGTCCATAAGTACCCTACTTACAAAAAAAAAATGTACTCCATTGTGAAAGCATGCCGCCAGTGGAGACATTACATTCTTGGGAAGGAGACAGTCATTCATACTTATCATAAGCCACTGCATTTCATGCAGACACAGGGAAAATTGTAGAATGACTGCCATCAAAAGTGGTCAACATACTTGCAGCAATTCCACCTCAACATCAAGTATAAAACATGAAGCACCAATCACATCATTGATTGCCTCAGCAGATCACCAGTCACGACACTCACCATGGTGATAGAATCTTGTGGACATGAGACATCTGGATGGCCCCAACTCTATGATATAGACCCTGACTTTGCCGCCACCTACCAAATGTTGGGTGCAAATGCAGTTGTCGATAATTTCCATCTTCAGGATGGGTTGTTGTGTCATATGGGCCATATTTGTGTTCCATCAAGTGAGTGAGTGAAGTTGATCTGGGAAGCCCACTAAAATCAGGTGGTAGGACACTTCGGCATCGAAAAGACAGTGGCGATGCTACAGAAACATTTCTACTAGCCAAAACTTCGACAAGAGGTCGACAAGTATATCAGGTCCTGCACTGCCTGCGCTATTTCCAAACCAACCACTAAGAAACAGGGCCTGTAAACCCCTCTTACTACTCCAAACAGGCCATGGAAATCCATCTCAATGGACAACATGTTGGGCCTCCCATCCACCAAGCGGGGAAATGACTGTGTTTTTCTGGTTGTTGATCACTTTTCTAAGATGGCGATTCTGGTTGCCTACAAGAAGAGCATCACAACAGAGGCCACTGCCAAGCTTTTCTTTGAATGAGTCTGGGTACATTTTGAAATCCCACAAACCATTGTCTCAGATTGGCATAGTCGATTTCTCATCACATTCTGGTCAAGCCTCTGGTCACTGCTGGACACCAAGCTCACCAAATCCATGACCTTCCACCCCCAAACAGATGGCAAACTGAGGTTGTAAATTGAATGATTATGCATATCCTTCACATGGATAATTCAAAGAACCCTCGCGCATGGGATGAGAGCCTTCCCTATGTCCATCATAGCTACAACCGAGCCTTGCATAGCTCAACTGGCCACAACCCCTTTCAAGTGGGGTTGGGATTCCAGCCATTGGGTCCCATAGATGTTGCACTTCCCCTTGTGATCACCTCGACTGACTCATCTCCTGCTCCAACTGAAGCTGACAAAGCCACCCAGTTCATTGAGTGGATCCAACACATCGTCCAACAGGTTCAATATATCCTACAGAAGTCCAATGACAAGTACAAACAACACCATGATAAACATCAGGTGTCGCATAAGTTTCAGGTGGGCGACAAAGTTTGGTTTCACTTGCAAAAAGAACGCCTTATAGGACCCCATCCGAAGATTCTCCCACTCCATTATGGACCGTACACTATCACCAAGGCCATGGGGGATAATGATTTTGAGCTCAGCATTCCTCCTTTCCTTGTCCTGCACCCAGTCTTCAATATGGATCTCCTTCGCCCTTATTTCCCACCATTATTTAACACCTCAGAAGTAGAAGAACAACTCACACCAACAGAGCTCAACCCCGACTGCATACAACAGGCATCCAATGATCAAATTGTGGTAGACAGATCAAGGGCACTCGACAACAGAGGATCCATCTTTATCGAGTCGTCAAAGCAGGGCAGCTTCTACAACAAGGCGTGTGGCTCACCTGGGCCAAATTCAGCAGAAATTTCCTCATCTAATGGGGGACCTCAATGCAATGGAGACCATTGCTTCCTAATAAGGGAGGATTTATCCATATGGATATCGATGGACACCCACCTTTTCCAACTGGCTCAAAACATTTTTCTGACATTTTTGGCAATTTAATGTTTTTAGCAGTTTTAACTTCTAGGGCCATTTTGAGGGCCTAAATGAAGGTTTTTCGGTATCAAGATATTCAATGATAGTTGAAGGCATGATTGATCCCAAAAAATGAATTTCCGCGATGATACCTTTCCAACTTGCTATCACACGCCTGAAACGGAGATCGTATGAAAAAATTACGACCCCGGGAAGTTGATGTACTAACTTACCCAAACGGGGCCCACATGACTTTTGGCGCTTCA
>SNQJ01S0075283.1:8255-24259 GCA_010110895.2 Picea sitchensis | reverse complement strand
GAGTGCGCGCTATCGTCACATCTCTTCTCAGAGATAAGCCGCCACCATTCCAGCAAGCTTGTTTCCGCTGCATTTTACAGTTTCAACTTATTTCGTTATTGAATAGAAAACCAGTTTTACTGTATCTCTGTTATTTTTTATTAAGCACCTATTAATAATCTGTATTCATTTCATTTTTCTCATAAAATCCAGATCACTATTGGTGCCCAAACAAATATAAAAGAGGTTTGAATCCTTCATTATCAGTCAAAATTTTTCAAACGGTAGGAATCACTATACAATTTATAGTACATTCACAGTATTGATGTTATTTGTTGATGATATGCTCAATGCAAGCCGAAGCATGGATAAAATCAGTAAGAAAATGACTCAGGTGGACAGGACAATTTAGACGAGGGATCAAGAAGCAACAAAGCAAATTATGGGCATGGAAGTACAGAAAGATGGTAATGGTATGTTGTGGTTGGAGTTCAGTATAAACATTGTAAAAACAGTTTTTATCCCTCTTTCTTTCCATTATAAGTTTCCTTCAAGCATAGGTCCTGTCTATAAAGAAAAAAAAGTTATGTCTCATCTAAGTTCAGTAGGAGGTCTGTCGTATGTGATGAAATGGTCAGGATCATATGTTTCACATGCTAATGATGTTGTCATATACGTGACAAATTCAGTGGCTATAGTGAAATGGGTGGTTCAACATTTGAGAAGAACAAATGTCACCTATAATGGTTACACTGAGATGGTTTGTGATAATTGTAATGTATATTTTACAAGTGTTTTGGATAGAAGGATATCTATCACTAAATATGTCTCACAACACAGTTGTGGAAGAGATGTTGGAGGTGGAGTGACCCCTCACAAAATCCAAACTCATGCAAGTCACACAGGTGAGATCATGAAACCATTTTTACTAAAGAAGTTGCAGTGGTGCTTGGCTTCTCTTCGCTTGAAGAAAAGGTGATGAACAAAAGGAAGGAGAAAGGTATCAGGTTAATTGTTGTCAAGGTGAAGATTGTTGGGAATTGGTTACAATGAATTCCTCCAAGGATGGATTTGGATATTATTATTTTGCGTTGGTTGCAACTAAATAGACCAAGTTAGAATGTGCATAGGGATTGCATTTAATAATTAGTTTCTTGTAAATATATATAAATACATGTAACCCCGTAGAGGCGGAGAGGAGACAGAGTGAGAGGATCTGAGAGAAATTGCTAGTCTGTTGTAATCTCCATGATCTAAATAATAAGACAATCTATGCCTATGCTTGGTGGACGTAGCCCAATGTTTGGGTGAACCACGTGAAATCCCTATGTTTCTTGTCTGTGTGATTGTAAATTATCATATGTGAATTGTGTTTTCCACATTTGCAATTCTAACATTTTTTGTCACCATCAATGATGAGAATGTTTTGACTAATCATAAAATTAAAGGAATGTCCTCTATCACTATCATCTATGGCAGAGGAAGTGTAAGTAGAAAGTAAGGAATAAGTAGGTAGAAAGTAAGCAAGGTACTGCATGGTGATTATTCATTCATTTTTGGTCGGGTTTAGGAATATAATATTTTACCAGTCAATTAGGTTTAGTTTGGATGGTTTTGAAGAATGATTGTTATCCTTCCCACACTGGTTCAATTCTCATAAATGAAAATAACATAGATTTACATAAACCCTAGTATAAATGTATGGATATTTGTATAAATATTATGTTGGCATCATGATTAAAACATTTCAAAGTGTTTATCATATGAGAGTAATGAGTAATCCCTTCCATGATGACCATGGAGTTGACACATGGCATACATACGGTAATACGACCGACTTAAGTGGCCTTTGTGCATGTCTGGAGTGAGGAATTCTATGTTGCTGGAAATTATGATGACAATTACAAGAGATGGAAAAATCTATGATAAGAGAGAGACCAAATGGTTCTAGAGTACACCAATATATTCAATACGTTTCCCTCAAATGTGGCTATCATAGTGTCCAAAATACACATGGTTTTGAAGTACCCTAGTGACCTACACATGTACATCCAAATACAGATGGATTTCTTTGAGATATCCTCATTGGTATTTTCTTATCAATATGCTATCAAAATTGAGCATAAATTTAAGAAACAAAATAACATGGAGTTCAGGTCTACAAATACACCACAATAGAAGCATGGTAAGGGCGGTGATAACTCATAGAACAGGGGACGGAGGAAAGAGGGCCAACCTCAAGACAACCGGTCCAAACCACAAACAAAGAAGCATAACGAGAAGTGGAATATGGACACCAAAAATTTGTGTGAATTCCACAAAATCTGTTGGCACAACATTGATGAATTTCGCTCAAAATAACATCATTGATCGAGAATAAATAAAAAGAGTTGAACCATGACTCAAAATCTAATTTATAACAGATTAAGAGAAATCGTATCTTTTAGGAAGAACCAACTTCTACAATCACAACCACAAATATTCAACCAGATAGCTCATAGTGCTTGAGGAAGGGGATTACCTTTTCCCCTCACACATGTGGTTGAAGGGGACCCCAATACATTTCATTGTTGATAGTGGGAGCCAGAAGAACCTGATCTCAACATATGTCATAAAGAGATTGAGTGTTTCCAACAATTCTAGGTCCTTAACCACACACCATCATTTGGTTGATCCAAGGAAGAGACGTTTTCGTTATCTTGTTGTATTTCCTATACTACGACATCAATCCTTTAAAGATGAGGTACTGTTTGATGTTTCCCCACTTGAATTTTGTGATATTATTTTAGGACAACCTTATATGTGGAAAAATCGTGCAATTTATGAGTCCTAGCCCCGTAATGTCATTGTTACTTTGTGAGGTCATCCCTATAGGGTACCAGAGGTAATTCTTACTACTACAATTTCATTAATCTTGGAAAAGCAGTTCCATAAGGTAATCTATTAGATTGAAAAGTTTTTCCTCTTTATGGTTCATTCAGAAGGTGAATGAAGGGTCCCTTCGACCATCAAAACTCCAGCATAGGGTCTCTCTACAGAATAGAAGTAGGTGGACAAGGTTGTAAAGGAGTATAGAGACATCTTCACTCCACCCATATGGGTTCTTCTACAAAGTCAGGTCAAACACCCATTAACTTTATACATGGTTCTCCCTTACCCCATGTTCCAATATAAATATGCTCCCTTCTCTGGAGTGAGGAAATAAAGCGTCAAATTTAGGAGTTGATCCGAAACAACCACATTCAAGCAATCTCCTCACCTTGCAGGACCCCAATTATGATGGTAACATAGTTACCAACTTAATGATAAATGTGACCTCAAAACGAGAAATTTGGCCCCAAAAACCCATATTTTTCCATAAAACTTTCAAAATACTTGGAAACTTTTTTCCATTTATGGAAATTCTAAATTTAACTGATTTAACCCATAGTTGGAAACTTTTTTCCATTTATGGAAATTCTAAATTTAGAATTTGATAATTGTAATAAATTATTGTGACTATTGGGCAGGGATCTGACTTAACCCAACTAACTATTTAACTATGACACTTGTATGAGAACAAGATATTTTTTATTAATTACAGGAGGACAAATGGAACAGCCATGTTAAAATCTATTGACCATGACTCCATGAGTGGGGAACATGTGGGAACTACCTCTAGGCTAATTGTTACAAGTGGAAAATCAAAGATTTGTCCATTGGCATCCCATGAAAATCACGGATTTAGAAATCTGCGGAAATTCCCAAGGGGGGAAGGAAGACCTAGGCAAAAATGACTATTTGGATATATAGCATATGTGAGGAGGCAGGACACTGCCTAGTATGCTGGGGATAAAAGGGACCATGGATTTTTTTCTTCTTGTTGTTATGAACAATACCGATTGAGTGTGAGGCAAGAGGAATCTGCTAGAGTTGAAGGACTTTGCTGAGGAGGATTTTTCCAAGTTCCCCCTCATGGATTCATGGTCAAGATAGGGGTGAACCGGGCAAGTGATTTGGCTACCCATTTCTATGGTTGGGAGGAACTTGGTTGTTTCGTTTATCTTCCCGCGAGTTGGTTCAGATATGTTACTCTACTCCTTCTCTACCTGCATAATTTTCTATCTAATGTCTTTTACTTGTTAGATCTGAACTGAAATAACTTTCAGTTTTTCTGTTTTAATGGTCTTATAGTTGATGTAAGATGCTTACTGTATCTAAATTCAATTATTTATATCTCTGTGGGATGGATTAGTTCTGGATGTAGAGAAATTACTAAAGTCTGTATGTACACAATAACCTAAGTGAAAAACTGTTCGGTTATATGCCTTTGTGAAGTCAAACCTCTGAACATAATAGTTAGAAATTAATTCTGGAGTAACTCTTGATGAATAAATTTGAATTTGTTCGAATGTTAGAAATTAATTGAATGTCTTCCAAGGACAATGAAATGGATTTATGTGACCAAAGTATAAAATTTCTGTAGCCGGGTTTTTGTTATAAAAGAGGTAATTCTTGTACATCGCAATTTATGGTGTAAGATATCTAGGAATGAACAAATTGAATATATATATATAAATATATATTTAGAGTAAGTTTATTTGTTGTAAAACAAATTCAGATTCATAAATGAAAATCAGACGCTATCTACCACTTCGTGTAAATTTAAGCCACTATGAGTCAATACATTCCACCATAGATCTGTAACAAATATATTCCTAATTACTATGGGTAGGCATGATAATGAAGCACAAAATCTATCGTCTACACAAACAAATGTGTATATGCAATTATATGTATGTATGTATTCATAAGAAGTTCCTCCTATACNATTCCACCATAGATCTGTAACAAATATATTCCTAATTACTATGGGTAGGCATGATAATGAAGCACAAAATCTATCGTCTACACAAACAAATGTGTATATGCAATTATATGTATGTATGTATTCATAAGAAGTTCCTCCTATACTATGAATATGATAAATATTCGACCGACACAGAATCCTTGACTATAATTTAAATAAATAAGAGCTAGAATACTTTAGTTAAAGAAACACCCATTATACTTCATCCAATTCAAAGTGAACACAGTAGGCCAAAGATACTAGTGACGCCATTATTAAAGTATGTTAAACCTCTTTTCCTTTCTATAACAAGTTAGGCCAATTGTTTAGAACATATTCGAGTAGCATAAATGGTAAGTACCATGTTCAAATTTTAAAGGACAAAAATACTTTTCCATAGATTATCATTATGAGTAAATTCAACCACGATTTTCTTTCTAACCCTTCAAGGAGAGAAGTATATTACATAATGGCCAGAATATGTATTCAATTATAGACTCAATACCCATATAGGAAAACTGGTGTAATGCCAATAATGGAAGAACGACCTCAAGGGTTTCTCCAACAAACGATACACTAGACTCAAACTAGTTACAATATATTTGTTTAAATCATGATCTCCTTAAATGATAATAGAATCTGTAGAGTTAGCGGATATGTGAGAGGGTTCGAAGCTCGAATACATTTTGCGCTAGAGGCAGTGATGGGTATCCGAGATTTGCACATACAGAGACTCTACAAGAAATCAAACCCTGTAAACATTAGTCTTTATTCTAAAGATAAGTATCGAAGAAAAGTAAATTGCCATAAAACTATAAAAAAATTAAACTGATGATTCTCTTTTAGAAAGATACTTATCTTGTTGAGACATGGGATTCAAATTCTTTTCCGCTTCACCTGCTATCTATTTAGATGTTTGGGCCAAGGGAGGAGGGCACGGTACTATCTCTGATGGGTCCTCAGAACAACAAGGCCCATCATTAGTTACAATAATAGTTTGATAAATGAAACCCGTAACTTGAAACAGTACAAACCTTGCTACAATAGGAAGAAGATGAGATAATTTATAGACTCCTCACACAGTATATTGACATGATTAATGAGTTAAGTATAATTCAATTATTAATCGAAATTATAACGAATAGAGATACAAAATCAATAGTAAAAGTAGAGTCATCGTGCTATGGTTTATAAAGAATGAAAATAAATCATCGCCATCAAGATTTACATAGGCATCATGATACATACAAAATGTTTATGCTATAGGACTTCCAGTAAAATATTCAAGAAACCCTGGAAATAAGATATGACAATGGTAATAGAAGGACCAATCAAAGGTCGGATAAAGCTACAGGATGATGAATTCATACATTCATGGGAAATAGATAAAAGGAATATAACAATCTTCCTACCAAACAGAAATAACCCACATCGTTGACTATACACAGAGCCAACCCCTCTCCGTAAGATGTCATGAGGAAGAACGATAGCAAGAATAACAAAACAGGTCGATATACTTATACTACATCTTAGGTATTTTTATAGTGAGAGGTGTATTCTTCGATCAACCGTCATTCCAAAAGGATCTGTTGGCTACTACAGAGGGACCCCAAAATGCCTAACCAAAAAGGGGTTACTAACAATCTTGGGGAGGAAGCGTTTCCTGGGATTACGGGGCAATTTTAGAAAAATGATGAAGAGAAAGTGCCGAAAGGAAAGACACCACAGAAAAAAAGGGAAAACACTACCATTGACAAAATACCAGAATCCTTAACCTTTTCCGAAGATCTTCATCTCCCTTTTCTTTTATCTATCTTAGCATTGTGTTAAATAACTTACGAGGGCATAGGGTTGCGTCGATAGTTACACCATGGAGTAACCTCCTTCACTCACAGTCTTCGCCTCCGAAAGAGGGCATGCTGAACCTATTTGGGAAAAAACAAGAATGACAAAGCATTAAACCTACCTTAACCCTAATTGACACCTTATCACCTTGTAGTAAAGGTAAGGGGTGTGAAGGACGGATTGCCACGTGACCATGGTAGTGTGTTTTGACACTTGGAGTAGGAAGCCAACAATTACATATGGATTCATGGGATGAATTTTAGTGATTTTACAGAGCCTTAACTTTTACAATAGTAACACTTCTAATCCACGTAAAGGAGGTTGCGATGTGACACCATCATGACTCGAATCTGAACCAAATTGTTCTTACCCCTCGATGTAATTCTGAGACAGCAAACAAAGCTTAGCTGTCACCTTTTGCTAGCCTTTGGATCTCATACCTGCACTATGATCAACCGTCAATTCTAACCAGAGCTTGGTAGTTAGGTTAGTTGTCTGGTGTAAGAGGAACCTAACCCCAGGTCCTTCATAATTTAAGGATTATTTAAGGCATTCGTGCCATAACTCCATAGGTGTACATATGTGCAACTTAAAGTCTTGTTACATTATAATGAGTTGCAACATGTATTATAAGATTTGCCTTAGGTGTGCAACCTATAGGTATTCGAGTACAAATTAAAAACAAAAGGGGGTTTGCCAAATAGTTTTGGGGATTCTTTCCTTATAACCTCCTAATCATGACACGATTAAGAAATCTTGTGGTGAATTAGAGAAATTAAGAGTTTATAACAATGAATTTGTAATATAATTTTAAAACAAAGTTATTATAGAGAGTGATGATCAAATCAACATCATGATGGAATAACTAGGACCCTTATTCTACCAAGAAAACTATGTAAACAATTTTTTTTGTGTGGTCAATATGGGTTTCATTACAATAACCTTTCCTATCGAGAATCGATAACCATGTGGATATTCATTATCTAAAATTGCAATCATGCTACCCTCTTAAATATCTTGTATTGAACCCCTATAAAGGTCTTCCATGGCTTCACATTGTGCACTTGAACTTCACGAAACAATATACATTTCTCTTTCCTGTGCTTGTGTAATCTCAATAGCACCTTGAGATACTTGAACTTCAATAATGTTTGTTTCTTCAGATTAGTTTGTCATATTTTTTGAACAATTAAATGGAGTACTCAACATTGTATCTTCATTTGTTGAGCTTGAAACTATGTCATTTTGACTATTGAAGAAAGACCCCCACCAAAGAGAATCAACAACATAAAAGTACTCATATGTATCCTTAACAGACCTTTTAATTTCTTCTAGGCATTCAGAATAATCTACATCTCTATTACGCCTTCGTGCGTTATGGATTTAAGAAACTGATTGTAAAAATAACAACTTTGATGCAAAAATTGGACGATATGGAATGAACTTCAAAAATGATAAATCTGATGAAGGCCCCCATTCTTTAGTAGTTGAATACTGCTTTCCCCATATAAGTGTTTTCCCATTAATTTTTTTGAAACAAAATTGATGTTGAAAGTTAATGTCATTAAGCTTCTCATCACATTTTTATTCACAATGTGATCCCTGAATAAATCTACGCATGTCAACAATTTCTTCTAATATATGAAAAAAATGCTCTGAAATGTATGCTTTCTTGATACATTCAATCAATGATGGTAGAATTCCAACATTTTCCCTCTTCAATGTTACTGAAAAACAACTGAACATTTGATCAATATGATCATGAGTGTGTCCAACAAGAAGGAAATCAACTTTCACCTTTTGAAAGATTCTCATTTCAACAAGAATCCTTAGAGATCCAAAGACAATTTGAATTTTATTTTTAGGACTAGTGTTGTCCAGCTGCAGATAGAGAACTTGAGGAATATTTCATGGGCCAAGGAGGCCACCTAGGGTAACGCCCACCTGGGGCACATAATTCATCCAACTAGGCTCGACCCATTTCACATTTTGATGTTATTTAACTATGCATATGTAAATAAATGGTTCCCTCGGTATATAAGGTGAACTGGGACTCAAATAAAGCATTCTTATCTTTCTCCTAAAGTATTTGTCTCACTTGGTTTTTGTTGTCTGAGTTTATACTTCACATTTTTTCTGCATTTTCATTTTTGGGCATTCTCAGGGTTATCCAATGCGCCTTTCTTGGGCCAAGGAGGCCACCTAGGGGAATGCCCACCTGGGGCGCACAATTCATCCAACTAGGCTCGACCCATTTCAAATTTTGATGTTATTTAAATATGAATATGAAAATAAATGGTTCCCTCAGTATATAAGGTGAATTGAGACTCAAATAAAGAATTCTTATCTTTTTGTTGAACCTATTTGTCTCACTTGGTTTTTTTTGTCCGAGTTTATACTTCACGTTTTTGTTGCATTTATATTTTTGGGTGTTCTCAGGGTTAGCCAGTGCAACTTTCTTCATGGTTTCACCCTGGATTCTTTGTTTTTGATGCTTCCACATCTAAGAGTGAGATTAATCCATTAGATAGCTAATATCGCATGGGGAAAGTCACTTTCTGCAAGTTTCTTGGGGTAGACAGGAGGGCAGACCAACTTGGGTTTTGCGCCCTTGTTGGTTTTTCAATTATCGGGATGAAGTAAGTGTGCTCTCCTCTATGGATGCACTAAGATTCTCTCTTTAATCCCAGGGACTCACACTGAGATAGCCCCATTCTCTTGGCTACTCTCAGATCATCACATCATTGGATCTCCATTGCTTAGTTACCCAAACCAATGCTGCGCCCCTATTAAGATTTGCGCCCCTATTGAGTTTTTGGTCACCTTCTCCATTAGATATCCTTATTTGATAGATCAATTGGTATCATAGCCTCAATATCCATGGAAAATATTTCGATCTTGAAGATTTAGACAAATTGTTTTTTGGGTTTTTTCATGAAATCGTCCAGATTTCACCCATTTCAGGGTTTACATATTCATGCAAGAGGATCGATAGATATTATAGACCTAAGGGCACACATATCTCCACTACAATATATAGGAGTTTCATAGATCTAAAAAAATACATATCTCTCTCTCTAGACTAGTTCAGCTCCATTGCTCGAGGCTTTTTCACCCTCTGTTCACACAACAGAGCCTGACCCTTTGTTTTGCACCCTCTGTTCACAATTCCTCCATGAAAATATACCTTGGAAGTAGACTCAGATTCCAACACTTCAAATCCCATCCAATATCTTACCTCTGCCCTCAATGAGTTGCTCAAAATGCAACAACAAAACAATCCAAACCCCTTCTGGTTGGACACTCGAATCCAGTTACCCAAATTTGTTGGTCAAACCAATGGAGAAGTTGTGGATCCCTGGATCCTTATCATCCCCGCCTACTTTAATACATGTCTAGGCCTTACCAAGGAGAGAAATCTCAAGATTGCAGCCTTGCAATTAGAAGGACTTGCATAAACCTGGTGGGATACATAGAAAGAGAAGACCACATTCGTGATAAATATTGGGGATGCTTTAGAATCCTCTACTTCCAAACCCATCAGAACTTGGGCTCAAATATCTAAGGAATTGAGAAACAACTTCTACCCACCCAAGTATGTAAAATATTTGTGGATCAAATGGCACCAACTTTGACAACTCCCTTCACAAGGAGTGAAAGGCTACATAGAATTCTTCTACAAGATGTGCCTCATACTACATAATCCAGATTCATAAGAGGTACTCATTAAACTTTGTTGTTGGCTTATTGATTTAGTTCCGTCGAGAATTAGAGGTGTTTGAAAAACCAACTTTAGACAAAGCATATCATAGAAATCTAGCTATATAAAGGAAATTTTCCCATAGGGGTCGTACTCCTCAGTCCCTCCCTTACACCAACCCCTCTGCCTCTCAACCATCTAGATCCAATCCTTCATCCCTCTTTCCACCTTCTTGGGCTCAAAATCCTATACCCAATACAAATACAAGGACACCTTAGTGCTCATTTTATAAGACTACCTCACACAATTCATCAGATTGTCGAACCCTCCAAAATATAAAGACCAAAAAAACCCTATTGACACAGCTCATTGCTGCCCCCCAAGTGGAAGATACCGAAGAAGTTCCCCTAGAAAATCCCACAAGAAGTGGATCCCTCACTTATCCTAATTACCCATGAAGATTCGAACTCCTCCATCCAACCCCTCTTCACTCATAACTACCAAATTAAAAACTCCTTGGATTTACTCATTATGGACAATGGAAACTAGAAGAATTTGATGTCTTAAGACCTTGTCAACCGCCTTAATCTAGTTACTACTCCCCACCCACAACCCTATCATCTTATATGGGTCTAGAAGGATGGCCCTTGACTCTTAGTTTCTCAGCGGTGTATGGTCACTTTTTCCATAGGCCAATTCAAAGACATTGTCCTTTGTGATGTCTCCCCCTTGGATTGTTCATATTTGTTGCTAGGTATCCCATCCCAAAACCAAAGAAATTCTATCTATATGGATAAATACTGCCAGTACAAACTTACCAACAAGGTCACACTTATATCTTAATCACAACAACACCCAAACCCCCTGCTACCAAAGAAAAAATCCTGCATGTGCATTTAAACCAATGTGTCTCTCTATTTTTGATGTGCCCAATAACACCAAAAAATACCACTCACCCTGTTCCTAAAACAATGACTCCCCTCTTCCAAGAGTTTGCAGATGTGTTTCAATCTTTGGCGGGACTCCTCCCCTCCCAACACATTGACTAGTTCATTGACCTCATCCTCGAATCCACATCACCTAATGCCCCTACATACCCATTGGCCCCAACAG
Source organism: Picea sitchensis (assembly GCA_010110895.2). Classification (NCBI taxonomy): domain Eukaryota; kingdom Viridiplantae; phylum Streptophyta; class Pinopsida; order Pinales; family Pinaceae; genus Picea; species Picea sitchensis. Next base: position 12,794 of record SNQJ01S0075283.1, on the reverse strand, counting down.
AAACAAAGGAAATGGAAAGACAATTGATCGACCTCATCAACTCTGGCCACATCCAACCATAATCTTCTCCATGTGCTTTTTCCGCATTTGTCATCCCCGAAAGAGATACTTTAGAAATGTGCCTTGTCACTGATTACCGGGCCTTGAACAAAGCCACACTAAAAAATGATTACCCCCTGCCCTATATTGAGGAGTTACTCGACACCCTGCAAGGAGATGAGTGGTTTACTAAATTGGATCTAACAATCGACTACCATAAAGTTCGAATGAACCTGGATGATGTTTAGAAAACAACTTTCAAGACCAAATTTGGTCTTTTTGACTGGAAAGTTATGCCCTTCGGCCTCACCAATGCCTGTTGGCCACTTTAATTGCCTAATTGAATAGAAAATCAAAGTGTTAAATGTAAATTGTCAACCGAGGGAAGTCTGTTATTTCAAAATAATTGTGCACAGTCTATGCTAGATTATGGAAGCATCTCTAATCTAATTGTAGTATGGAAACAAACTTATCACTAACACAGTTGTGCTGATATATCTGGAGTTCTACAGATTTGAAATCATAATTGTAATCTAAACTGATGAATGTATAAGAACCCTAGATTTCCTACTCTAATCTAACTTTCTAATTTACTTTTGTGGGAAGAAATTGTATACTATTTGCAGAAAGGAAATCTACTTATTACAAGAAGGTAATTCACACTTGTATTTCTCGAAAACAAGATCTTAACCTAATGTAGAAAAAGGGAAAGTAGTTCTCCAACAATGTTCAACAATCTACTTCTAATTCTTATGAGACAAATTTATGCGCATCCAACAAGAAGGAACTAACTGTAACAACAATTGTATTCTAGAAATGTTTAACAGTTAAATCATTCGCATTCAAAAAAACTAATCTAGAATTCAAAATAGAGGGGAATCGATGAGGAAGGTGGGCCCTTTCCTTCTCACTGAATGCACTCAAAGAAATAGGTTACAGTCTGCTAAAGAAATTTAATCCACTCTTTCATTCAATTTCCAAAAATGTATGTGTACAATAAGCGTTACTTTTCTCTCTCCAGTAAAAAAAACTCTTTTTCATTACAAAATCTCTGCTAGTTAAAGTCAGAGTCATTCAGTAGAACATAAATAGAATAGTCTTGAGAATCCTCATTTCTCAAGTTGTTCATTAGATATCATTAATACAAAGTCTAGAACTCTCCTTGATCAACATCATGAGCCAGTATATCTAATCAACAGGTGTTGCAGCAGTCGTATAACAACAGGACTATCGGCATTTGTTGTAATAGCTTCCAGGATTGATGGCCTTCTGTTGCAGTAGTCATGTAATAGCTTCCACGATTGGTGGAATCCGTTGCAGCAGTCATGTAATAGCTTCCAAGATTGGCGCATAGCTGTAGCAGCAATGAGTTTCTCGATGTGGGCTGTTCTAAGTAGTTTGATCATTAGTGAAATCATTTCATGGGTAAAATATGTGAACGTTACCAATCAAACATGCTAAGTAAATGAAAATATAAAAGCGAAATGAATAGTTCATACCTTGGGAAAAAGGGTGTTAGTACTCATTATAATAGTCATTTAGCTTAGGAATGAGAAGGTTGAATGGGCAAAAGATGTAGTGAAAAAGCAACATTTTTGGGTCCTAACATGCCCCCCAACTGAAGACATTGCATGTCCTCATGCAAAACATATTCAAACCTTAGTTTGTAGCTTAAGTAGATAACTGTCTCCTCCAGTGAAAAATTGCTAAGAGAAATTGCTAAGTGCCAGTATTGAAAAATGTTGTGTCATCGATCTGTCTGAGTTTCTTTATCTTTGAGAACAAAATTAGTTTGAGTTTCTCGAGTAAACCCTCATGAAGGAAACAAAGGTTCTTGTTTGCAATATTTTGGTATACCAGTAGATGATTTATCACGTTGATATCTCCTATGTTTTACTGAGTTTTGTGTAGCAGTAAGTTCAGGTTCAGTCTTGACTGAGACAGTTGTTGGTCGTTTAGTGATTGGAACCTATTTTAATGGTTTTTGTGTAGCAATAAGTTCATGTTTAGTCTTGAATGAGACAGTTGTTGGTCCTTTAGCGACTGAAACTTTGACTACCTCATATCTTGCCTCAAAGTAAATGTTTCTGCACTCAAAGCACATGAGTTCTTTGTTTCTGTCCATAACAACTTTTGTCGATGCTAGGATGTCCAAGGTTATCCCTTCTAGATTCTTCTGTCGAGCATCCTTCACCTTTTGTTTCAGGGTATTTAACTCCACTTTGAGTCTATCATTCTCTATTATTAGTGCAACGATTCTTGAATTTTTTGTATTCTTGATCTTTTTCTCTATTTGGGGAAACAATTGGGCAAGTGGCACATCCTCAACATGTTATGTATTTGGTTCTTGTGTAACAACTGTGTCTGTCAGGACTAGTTCTTGTCGAGCAATCTCAACATGCACAGTTAGTTCTTGTGTGACAAATGTGTTTGTCAGGACTGGTTCTTGTGGAACAATCTCGACATGGATAGTTGGTTATGGTATTACTAGCTCTAGTGAGACAATCCTCTGTGGAGAAACTGGTTCTGGTGTAACAATATCGACCTGGATAGCTGGTTCTTGTGTAACAATTGTGTTTGTCAGGACCGGTTCTTGTGGAACAGTCTCGACATGGATAGTTGGTTCTTGTATAACCATCCCTGCATCAACCATAGAGGATAGTGGATGAAGAATAGGAATAGCCTATGCCACATCTTACCATCCAATTGCAGCTTCAACAGACCTGGTGGACCTGGCTCTTCTCCTGGGTAAAATAGAAACAAAAGCATGGGTTTTCTTCTTTGTTGCTGGAGGAGGAACTTGGCGTTCTTCCTCAACCACACAAGGAGGATATTCTGGTATACTAGGGTCTACGATGATCTGGACATCGTCAATGGATGTGTGATGCATAGAATCATTAGGCGGAGCCAATGATTCTGTTGTGATTTGAGTACATTCATTTTGAAAGGAGAGAATAGTTTCCTGAAGATCTATGCATAAAGTAAAACCTGGTATTTGTACCTCTATAGAATTCTCTGTCACAACAGCCAGAGGGCTCTGATTTGTTGTTGATCCAATTTGGTCAAGGGATATCCTAGGTTTTCCCTTGAATGGACGTTTTCTTTTCTGAGAAGATGCACTGGTAATGATAGTAGGCGCTTGATCGGCTGTTGCAGCGATAGGAGGGTTCTATTTGAATGTTGATGCCACAACAGATGAGATAAGAGGACTTCATGTGACAGTGGACCGTGATAACCTTTCTCTCTTTTTAGGTAATGCAGAGATAGGAACAGGGGTGTTATTTTCAGAGACAGGGGGTAGTTTGTCAGTGATAGGTGTTGCAATGGACCATGTTGACCTTTTTCTCTTTCTCAGTGATCCAGAGATAGGAGCAGGGGTTTTCTTTATAGAGGTAGAGGGTATGTTTTCAATGATAGGTGTTGCAGCCAAGTGTCCTGACACATGTCTTGATCGAGTGGTTGGTTGTTCATCTATTTTTTTGACCACAGCTACAGGCTGTTGCAATGCAATTTCATCGAGGATTTTCTGGCTGGTGCCTGGATGGCTTCGGGTTATGTGGTTTCTTTTTTGAGTCATCTTACGGACAATGATAGTATGGGTATGGATTGTTGTTGCAGTTGAGGGAAGAGGCTCAGGAAGAGGTCCAAGGGTTGTGTTTTCAAGTACTGGTGCAATCATATCTGTATGTACAAAATGTGGCTAGTATGCTACAAAAGGTAATGGGTTATTGGAAATGCCCAAAACTATGCGAATTAATAGGCCGATGAGTCTATGATTACAAATGCAGTTCTTGGGGTTCTTGGATTTTTTTACAAAATGAGCCATGTTATTCAATGAATGGAGGAGAAAATAAGGAATGTTTATGGATTTCTGATGTCACAGATGGGATAATAATATGAAATCAAAAAAATAAACAACTTTGTATCGACATTCGCAGGTAATGTACCTTTTAAGAAATTCTTTGACTTTCCCCCATGGCTCTGGTAAGGAATTGACATCTGCACCTCTGCCTTTGGTCTCAATTTTCTCAATGTTAATGAGGAAACCCTTATGTGCATCTAGAACATGTGTTTTTCTATGAAACCATCAGTATCCTGTTCTTGGCAACCCTATTACAGCAGCAATGCTTTCTTCTGACACTGGAATCCTTACCCCATTCACCATTGAATACCCTTTGGTAATATTTTGACTAAACTCCAATGTATCATCCTCATTAAACCCCTTAAACTTTTTAAAATACAATATCCAGTCGACCTGGAGAAATATTTGGTAGGCCTCTGGGTGTAGTAGCAAACTGTCTAGAGTTGTGGGTTCATTTATCATAGCTGATCCTCCCATGATGTTGCTTGAGAGCCTAACAAGCACATAGGAGGAGAAACTATCACCTAAATCAGAGACACACCAAGCTCCAACGTAGTTTGCAAAAATAATATAGTGTCTCAATAAAAAGAAGTGTGGGCGGAAAGGTGGTGGAGGTGTGTATAAAATTCAGAATGGAC
>SNQJ01S0075282.1:67325-91573 GCA_010110895.2 Picea sitchensis | reverse complement strand
AGAGAGAGAGAGAGAGAGAGAGAGAGAGAGAGATTTTGTTAACAGGAGCACATGTGTGTTCGTCTTCCTAATAATGTTCACACATTTTAGGAATGCACATGTGCTTTAGGAATGCATGTATGTTCCTAAAGTGTGCATGTTATTTTCATTTCAATTTTTTTTGGGTGAGTGTGAAAACTCTAACGTGCGTCTTTGCTATGTTGGTTGCCTCAAATTTAGGGTTGGGATGAAAAAAATGGTGTTTTGGTATGGAAGTACATTAAAACCTCCATTTTATGGATACCTCTCTATATCTTTGTTTTTTACGTTATTTTTTATATAGGCTATAAAAATCTGTTTTTGATGAAACTTTTGATGTTGGTAGCATCAAACATGTATTTCCACATAGGTATAAGTTTATAGACATTTGGAAGCCATGTAAAGCCTTCTATCCTTGATATTTTTCTTTAATTAAAGGAATTATTAAGTTAAAGTGATTTTATTAATTAGTTGAGTTATCGAAGGAAATGATAAAAGTAATTAGAATTAAACCTTGGCCATAGATCTCAAGTGAGATGAGAATTAATCTCATCTGTTAATCACTTTGGATATTAGGGTTAGGTCATAACTCAATATTATAAAATCAAGGATAGGGTGAAGGAGGAAGACACTTTTGATACAAAGAGGATTGTAGAATTGTGGTGAAACCTGCACAAAGAATCTAGCTAACACAAATTCGTACAAAGCTTGAAAATTGAGAGAAGGAGAGAAGAGATGATATAAAAGAATCAATAAATTGTGATGCAGGAGAATTTTTCCTCCTAAACTACTTAGTTTTAATAGACCTAGGGGGGGTATTGAGTTTAATTGTTTAATTGTTGAAATTCCTATGTTTTATGGAATTCTAGAATGATGTATAGGGTTGAGATTTAGTTGAGAATATATGATTGTAATTAGATCTGTCTTGTTAAAGAAGATATCAAGAGTTGTGAGGACTTAGATATATCTTAGGGCCCATGGGTAAGTTATAGATATCTTGAGTATTTTGTGGATCTAGAGGATCCTAGGGATTGCGAGTGAGGATTTTATGTATCTGAACAAATTCAAGTTTAGAATCCTTATTGTATAAATGTTGTGAGAAACAAGGAATTAAGGAGACCATATAGCGAGAGAATCATGCCAAAGAGTGTGAGAGTGTGAAAGGCCATTAAAGGATAAATGCCTTATATACAGTATGTGTACAATTGAATAATGGAATCACTCTATTTCAAGTGTTCATGGAATTATCTGTTTGAATACCTCTGTTATGGTCATGTATTTAAATATTTGCAAGATTGAGTGGTAGGAATTAATGTTTGAACAATAAAGAATTCCTTCTTAATCCATGTTTCAGGTTGTAGGGAAGATCGTTATTAAATCCTTGTATCAACAAATGATCAAAGGTTGTTGATCATCAATCATTGTAGGGATCGATGATCCTGAAGATTTGAAGATATATTGGGTCAAGTTCATAGTTGAATTGGAGCAGAATCGTGAAGAAATAGAGTTAGAATTCAACTCTGTGCACAGGAGGGACAAAGAGTAGAGAATAAAAAATCCATTTCCATGCGTCATGGAATATGAGTCATTAGATAAATTCAAGGAATAAATCAGGAGAATTTATTTCCTTGGACAAAAAAAAGCATTGTTCATGAGTTAAATTTGGACAACCAAGATTAGATCGTGGAGAGGAAAATATCTAATCGTGACTATTGATCACTGGAAGGATCAACGACCAGAAATGGGTTTTATTCAGTATTTGATATGAATATCCTTAAGGGTTTTGGAGTTGATATTTAGAGTGTGCAGTCAGGAGAGTACTCCGATGAGAACAATCCAATCAATGGTGTAGACAGATGAGAAAATAAATAAATATGAACAAAGAGGATCCATTCGGGATAGGCCAGTTAGATGGATCATAAGAAAACATGTGGCATTATCTTATTGGTTGTCTGAGTGGAGATATCAGATTTTGTGGAGTTTGCAAGATGATGAAACTCCAAAGGAAATCTTTCAATGGACAACTGAGATCTATTCAGATTTGAATAGATCAACAAATACAAAAAGAGACATGTGGAAACTAACAAAGATCGGGATAGATGGCATCAATAAATGGAAGCTGGACACATGGAAGTTGGACCCACGAGTGAAAGGGTGACACGTGGAATCCACGTGTAAGTCCTGTGTAGATATCTATAATAGTGGAAGCAAAGATGAATTTATTGGGACCATAGATCTTACAATTGATCAACGGTGGGGGACGATCATTGGTGACCGTTGATCGTGAATAATAAAAAATGTAGGTTATTCTGGACATCAGAGTCTGAGAGGAATGACACAATCATTTAGAGGAGTGATTTCAGAGTGTCACATCCTAAGGAAGTCTAAAAATAAGAGTCTGAGGTCCAAATATGATCATCGAATTAAATTGTGATTAGATCACAATCGTCCGATTAGCAGCTGATCATTTCACAACGAAATGAGATGTAGACCGTCTGATTAAAGGTAGATTGATGACACTGATTCAAAGATGGAATAGTCTGAGGCTTGATTTGGAATGTCCATCCTATGACGATCAACGAATGAATTTGAATATCGAAAAAGTTTCGATGGCCATGGGAAGGTAAGCACGATTTGGTTTAGATTATGGTCATAATGCCTAGACATATGGGACAAGTGCTAGATGATAAGGGCCTAAGAGAATAATCTCAGGGTTTTAGCACTTGGACCCAAAGAGGAGATCTCCAAGGTTTAAGCACTTATATAAGCACATATCGAACTGATATGTATAACAAAGTGATCTAAAACTCTGTTATTAAGGAGAGTTAGGCCCATGATTCATATTTTGTTGAGCAACAAATAATTTTAATGGCTGCCATATTGTGGGTTTAGGGTCGGGAGGTCATCAAATTGTATTCACTATATGAGTAAAATGGTAAAATACACATGATACACTTTACATGGATAAGTGGAGTTTCCATAGTAGTGATCTCAAGAGATCTAGACACACTGATAAAAACTGAAGTAATATGCCACTTAATCTTAGTTAACTGATCCAAGCAAGCATCAATAAATTTCATCAAGTGTGTGGAAGTGAGAGAAACACATGCAAATACTGGTGATAAAACCAATATTTCCATACATGAGTGATTTCCACTAGTCTAAATGAGTGTAAGTAACTCTTAACTAAAGAGAAGTGCCCGATTTTGTAGGGGAATATTCTCTAAAGATAATATTATTATCTAAGGAGGTGCTCTTTGTTATCACATATAGTTGTCAAGGGTAGTAGGTCATCCAAGTTCATGTTCTGCATAGGAAGCATCCAAGTGAAACATGCAAAGAAGATCATTTCTGGCTTAAAATACAAACTAGCAGGCTCAGTTTTACGACGGTGGAGATCCCTTGTGAGGATCAAATTAGTGCCCCCCAGGTATTCAGAGTTTTAGAATTGCACGAAGTATAGCGCTATGAAAAACAACTGAAGCTTGAAGTCTTGGAGGAAGTCTCACCTATCTGATTCAAATGGACACGCGACGCCAAATCTAGAGCTCTAGAGGAAAGCGAAGGGGGGGAAGCCCGAAAAACCAAAGTAGCTCTCGATCGTTGATTGAGAAGGGAGTAGAAGGGTTGTTGATATGGTTGAAGGGGTCAAAGTCCCAAAGCAAGAGTAGAGCCATTTATTGAAGTGGACGCACGTCAATATATCGACAACTCCGGGTAAAAAAAACATAAGGTAAGTGAGAATTTGATATTTTATTTTCCCGGAGCCCGGAGACCTGAGAAACGTCTCAATCGTCAATCAATAGGAGCCAAGTGTTTCCAGATCCTTTGCTTTGGGTAAAAGTAGAAGAAGACAAAGGAGGTTTGAGGTTTGAAAAGTCTGAAGCCCGAATCGTGAAGTAGATCTCAATCGTCGATTCGAAAAGGGAAGATCTGATCCATTGATCTGAAGAGGGAAGATTTGAGATGCTGATTGTAAATTCTCGCCCAAGATCACAAGATCGATGACCACAGTCCACTGCGGGGATGTGACATGCTCAGGCGATAATTTTATTGAGTGGTCTCACAATTGAAACCGTGGTTTGGCAAAAGTAATATGTGGAAAAAGGTGGTGGATTGCGGGCTCAAAAGTGGTGTGAACCCAAACCACCTTTGAGAGGCCCCACAATCATGTGTTTATATAGTGTCCTATCCGAGAGCAGCGTGTGGACGCCCGCTAGGCATTAAGCCGTGTTTCAAGCCAAAGAAAGGGAAGTTAATGAAAATGGAGCTGGTGGTTGAAACCTCAACTCACTCAGTAATTAGAAAGTATGGAGGAGCCAGCCGTGGAAAATAGAGCTGTCAACCCGAGGTACCCCCATGGATGGATTCTCCTGTAGACCCATGATGATCTGAGCTTGTGTTTGACAGAGGGATACATGCATATTCTAATAGAATAATTCTCCAAGAAAATCTTTGAATGTGGTGATCAAATCACACTCCTAAGAGTCGGGCACTGATCTAAGTATAAAAGAAATCAATTTAGATTTTGTAAGAGGGGGGGTAGTTTCGGCCCAGACCGGGGGAAGCTTTGAGAGATGTTATGACTGTATTTTTGTTGTAAGCCTGAGGGCCTGGATTGTAAATTGTTATGTTAATGATTATTCCTTTAAGTTGTTATATCAAACCGTCTTCTTAGTTTTCATTTTTTGTTTCTCTTTCTTTTCTGGATGTAATCTCTCTGATTTATGGATTCCTGAGTTGATGGAGGATCTGTTGCCATCATGCCCATATTTCATGGTTCATCAAATGTTTTTGTTTCTCGTTCCTTTCTGGATGTAATCTCTCTGATTTATGGATTTCTGAGGTGATGGAGTATTTGTTTCCGTCTTTCCCATTTTTCATGGTTCAACAGACGTTTCTGTTTCACATTCCTGTCTAAATGTAATCAATTTGATTTATGGATTCCTGAGGTGATGGAGGATCTATTGCCGTCATGCCCATATTTCATGGTTCATCAGACGTCCTATGTTTTTCTTCTTGTCTGGATCATTGTAAACACCCTGATTTCTAGATTCCTGAGGCGGTAGAGGATCTGCTGCCATATTTCCCATTTTTTATGGTTTATCGTTCAAACACTTTCTGCCTTTCTCCTTCCCACCACCACTTAAATCCTTTGTCTGATAGGGAGCTTAAATGCCTTCATTGAGTAGACTGTTTATGACTCCATAGCCCAATGGCCCATCACTGATCTGCAATGATCTCTGTTGTCTTTCCTTTCCTTAAATTCTCAGTGACTCACCCACTCACACCCTTTTAATCCACAAATATTTTGATGCGTACTGGGCTTATCCTCTTGCATTCAGAGGGTGACTCTCAGTGCTAACATTCATGGCATCGTTTTGAGGGATGAATTGAAGATTTTCCCTGGGTAGAATGACAACGAACTTATGATTCTGAAGGTGCATCAGACATCATAACCTTTGAAGATTGCGCTTGCTCCTGGTGAATCCACTATCTCAACTCCACTGTTGCAGTGCGACTACCTATAGCTACAACCTCCTGGGAGAACACAACGATCATAGTTGGTATTTGATGGTGAACAAAGACCAGACACAATCATTATGCATATCATTCACCCGGTGACTCCATGGTTAAAGGATTGATTGGTGACTCCACTAGTTTGAAATGGAAAAAATCTTGGCTCGAAGGTTTTCTCCCTTTATTTTCTCTGTTGTTCCTGGTTTTCCCAATGTTGTTCCTAATCCAAATGAATTGAGTGATTATTTGCCCATATTTAGAGAGCATAAAGAAGACAACCCTTCTCATCACCTCCATGAGTTTCAGGAACTCATGCATCAGTGGGAGATACATCATGAATATGCATTAACGAAGATGTTCATATTCTCATTAGCAGGAGATGCTCATAAGTGGTATCACTCCTTACCTCCTGCTAGCATTTCCTCCCTGAGAGAATTTCATGCACCCTTCAATAGACATTGTCAAAATTTTTATTCCTCTAAGTTCATTTGTCATAATTGTTCTGAGGAATATGAGGACAATGATCAAGATATGACGGTTTCGAATGAAAGCTGTGAGAGTGAGGGATATCCCCCGGAGGAGTTGATGGAGATGATATGATCACTTTCTACAAGAATAGAGGAATTGAAGGAAGATCATGCTTTCTTCTCTTATGGATATGAAGAGGATATTTCAGTCCTTGAAACATAGGTTCTTGGTAGCCTTGCTTATGACGAAGAAGTGATTTCAAGTACTAGCCAAGAATAAACAACTTGTGATGAATATCCTGGTGAAGATGACGAAAATAAGTGCTCTCCCATGGTTCCTGTTTATTATGATTGTGAATCTGATCCTTGGGAGAGTCATGAAGGATAAAGGGAGAAGGTAAATGCACACTTTATATCCTGTTCAGAGCCTTTAAACGAGAATATCTCACCTGGCACCATCCATCCTGTGTATGAAAGATATGAATCAGATTCTGACCTGAATATGAAGGGTTTCCAAGAACATACAACAGAGTCTTATCCTCTGTTCAATAAAGAAAAAGACTGTGAGGAAATCAATTGTCCTTGGCCTGCAGAAGTCACTAAGAAATAGATTGAAGAAAAGATTTTTCCCACGGGCCGTGTTTATGATGATTATGAATCTGATCCTTGGGAAAGCCATGAAGAAGAGGAAGAGTCAGAGGGGAAATTGATCTCCTATACAGAGCCCGTCAGTGAGAAACCATTGCCCAGGGATAGTAAACCTACATCGAATGTTCACCCACCTGTTCTTACCAGAGATATTCAACCCTATGTGAGCAGCTATGGAGAAGAACAGGTTGTCTGTTACAAACTTTCTGGAGTTTGCCACTCATTCTATAAGCCTGCCAGCAAGTACTTGGAGTGGCATTTCCTTCATATCTTGGAGCTGCCCAACTTTATCTCAACTTCAGCCTTTGGAGAGAAGCTGAAGGATGTAGCCATTCTGTTTTCATGGTTGCATTATCTTTTATTGATCACTGGCAGAGTAAAAGAGCTTCTAGTCAGGAAGTTACTTGAATGGCTATGGTGGAATTTTTCTTTCACCTAGCATTTTGTAAAAATCAGTTAGTATAGGATTGTACATAAATAAGATCCTTATGGAGCCCATGTGTTTTTTTTTCATTTTTTAGTAGAGTAGTGTGTACACATTTCCTTGTTTTCCTCAGCAGGATGTTTTTTGAGCATGACTCCATAGCCCAATGCAGAAGGTGACTGGAACTACTTGTTCTTGGTAGCTCACAGGGAGCATGCCATCCCCTATGGAGCCAAATGTTATCACATATAGTTGTTAATGGAAAGAGGTTGTCCAAGTTCATGGCCTGCACATGAAGCATCTGAGCGCAACATGCAGAGAAGCTCATTTTAGACTTAAAATGCAAACTGGCGGGCTCAATTTTGCGATGGTGGAGATCGCCTATGAGGATCAAATTAGTGGCCCTTGGGTATTCAAAGTTTCATAATTTTACAAAATATAGCACCATGAAAAACACTCGAAGCCCAAAGGCTCGGAGGAAGTCTCAGTCATTTGATTCAAATGGACATGCGACACCAGATCTAGAGATTCTGAGGAAAGCAAAGGGGGGAAAATCACGAAGACCCGAAGTATCTCTCAACCATTGATCAAGAAGGGAGAAAAGGGTCGTCGATCTGGTTGAAGGGGTCAAAGTCCCGAAGCAAGAGTAGAGCCATTGATTGAAGTGGACGTGGGTCAATAGATCGATAACTCCGGCTAAAAAACACATAAGGTAAGTGAGAATTTTATATTTGATTTTCCCCAATCCCGGAGACCCAAAACACATCTCAACCATTGACCAATAAGAGCCAAGAATCGCCAAATCCTTCGCTCTGGGTAAAAGAAACATAATACAAAGGAGGTGTGAGGTTTGAAAAGTCTGAATCCCGAATCGCGAAGCACATCTCGGTTGTCGATTCAAAAAGGGAAGATTTGATCCATTGATCTGAAGAGGGAAGATTTAAGCCGCTCATCATAAATCCTTGCTCAATATCACAGGATCGACGACCACAGTCCATTGCGGGGACACGATGTGCTCGGGCGATAATTTTCTTGAGCGGTCCCACAATTGAAACTATGGTTTGACAAAATTAATACGTGGAAAAAGGTGGTGGATTGTGGGCTCAAAAGCGATGTGAACCCAAATCACCTTTGAGTGGCCCCGCAATCACATGTTTATATAGCATCCTATCTGAGAGAAGAGTGTGGCCTCCCTTGGGCATTAAGCCACGTTTCAATATCGAGAAAGGGTAGTTAATGAAAATGGATCTGGTGGTTGAAACCTCGACTCATTCAGTAATTAGAAAGTATGGAGGAGATGTCCATGGAAAACAGAGCTGTCAACCCGAGGTACCCCATGGAAGGATTCTATTGCAGACCCATGCCAATATGAGCTTGCGTTTGGCAGAGGGATACATAAATAGTCTGATAGAATACTACTCCAAGAAAATCTTTTAATATGGTGATCAGATCACACTCTTGAGAGTCGGGCACTGATCTGAGTATAAAAGAAATCAATTTAGATTTTGTAAGAGGGGGGGTAGTTTTGGCCCAGACCGGGGGAAGTTTTGAGAGTTGTTATGACTGTATTTTTGTTGTAAGCCTGAGGGCCTAGATTGAAAATTGTTATGTTAATGAAGATTCCTTTAAGTTGTTATATCATACTGTCTTCTTAGTTTTCATTTTCCGATTCTCTTTCTTGTCTAGATGTAATCTCTCTGATTTATGGAATCCTGAGGCGATGGAGGATCTGTTGCCATCATGCCCATCTTTCACTGTTCATCAGACGTTTCTGTTTCTCATTCCTGTCTAGATGTAATATCTCTGATTTATGGATTCCTGAGGTGATGGAGGATCTGTTGTCGTCATTCCCATATTTCATGGTTCAACAAGCGTCCTGTGTTTTTCTTCTTGTCTGGATCATTCTAAACAACTTGATTTCTAGATTCCTGAGGCGGTAGAGAATCTACTGTCATCTTGCCCATTTTTTTATGGTTTATCATTCAAACACTTTCTTCCTTTCTCCTTTCCACCACCACTTAAATCCTTTGTCTGATAGGTACTTAAATGCCTTCATTGAGCAGATTGTTTATGACTCCATATCTCAATGGCCCATCACTGATCTACAATGATCTATGTTGTCTCTCCTTTCCTTAAAGTCTCGTAGACTCACCCACTCACTCCCTTTTAATCCACAAATATTTTGATGGGTACTGGGCTTATCCTCTTACAGTCGGAGGGTGAATCTAAGTGCTAACACTCTCAACATTGGACTATCAACCTTAGAAAAATAATTACCTAGGTTAGTGTGTAATATCTCCTACACCCCCTTGAACACTACTAAGGTGTACATGATGAATGGGTTTCGACAACCAAGGCCATGTTAGGTACCCATTGTATAATGCATCTAAGAATGAAACAATGAAAAAATATAGAAAAGAGGGAAAAATTCATGGGAACCCTCCCCCTCCCTCCGCTCGCAAAGTACAATGCATAAAAAATGATGAAAGAAAAAAAGGAGTTGCTAAGAAGCTGTGTCCTTCACTCCAAGATGATTGTGTAGAAGATGGAACTTTTTCTCAGTAAATGTCTTGTTGAAGATGTTCATAGTTTGTTCGGTGGATGGAAAGTACTGCAAATCGATGATCCTGTCATGTACCAACTCTCTGATGTAATGCACATGGATCTTGAAAGTGAGGCTTGGATACAAGGTTCAAAATAAGGGCCAATGGTGCACAATTGAGCATAATGGAAATGAACACAACAACGAGGTTCTACTGGAATTCAAGGACAACCATCTACAACACAAAAACAAATAAATAAAGTTAACACATATATGCATCAAAGTGCACAATGGAAGTGATGCATGATGCATACAATACAGATAAAACATGATGAAAATTATATGCATGATGTATATTGATATGCATTAGTTCATGTAGACATGCTTGAACATGTTTGTGGCATGCTTGTAGACTGAAAATAGTCTAAGGATATATGTGAAATAATGATGTTATGGTATTTGAATAAGACTAATGATGGACTGTGTGTCCATGCAAAATGTTATAGCATGGATGAGAATGACGTTTGTGACATTGTTGTTGCATATGAAAACCATCCATAAGAATAAAATGAGGATGGTAAGATACTAATAAAGAGGTTTGGGAAGGGAGATGATGAGATTATACAAAATATTATATGAACATGGAGCATCAATTAATGTTATAACAACCATGTAGGTATGCATTTGCGGTTGTTTATGATAAATAACTGCTGAAGGGAATTGATGTAAGAATTACCTTATCTAAATTTACAGTATTTGAAATTAAATATGGAGGGCCTTGAGTACACACATGTTGTGTAATACTTGAATGCATTTATGATAATTTTAATTTTCATATCATGTTATATTGGTTATGAGATCATAACCAAGTAAAGTTAGGAGACATACTCCTAATATAACAATGAATGCTAATATATATAACCATGTGTGAGGCCATGTTGTGGTTGGATATGTAAAGGTTATAGTGCTATACAAGTGCATAATGGTCTTCCCCTATATAATTGATGTTTGGATTGCAACCTCTTTGCTGACAAGAGAGAGCACTAAGGGAATTATATTATTGGTGTTGTGTATGGTTCGAAGAGGAAGGTATCCAAAATATCAAAAAAGTAACGAAGAATAGTTTAGATGATGTTTTGAGGTGTTTTATAGACCTTCCAACTCATCATGGAACAATACATGACATGGATATGTGGTATTCCAGAGTCAATGCAAGGATGCATTGTGTGGATGTGACCATGAATGTTGGCACATTGGTTTTGTTCTTGATAAAGTTTGATTCCATAATGAAAATTTTGGTATGCTAGATAATGAATATGCAAGGAATGATGGTTTCATTCCACATAATATGAATAATAGTTGTAACTGATTGAATTCTAGGATAATATAATTCTAAAATCACTTCATGGGATGATTGCAAATGTTGCAATGAGATAATAATATCCATGAATACTGACAATTGTTTGATTGAATGAAACTTGAGAAGAATTGTAGGAAAAATGGTCTTGGATATGGAAATGGTGTAAGTCCATAAGGAAGACCGATGCTTGCTATTGCAAGATCCAAATGTCCTAAGAAAATATTGTGCTTGGGAAACTTAGTTTCCTATATGAAAAAAAAAATAAAAAAAATGTTATGATATGCTAACAATTTGTTTGGTTGCATGGAATTTGAGAAAATTAAAGGGAGAATTGCATTGGATATGACAGGGATGTAAGATCATAAGGAAGACTGATATCTATGACAATAAGAGCCGAAAAATATGAGCAGAAATCTCATGCTTGGGAAACTTTATTTTCTTGTATGAATAAGATTTGGAAAATTAATAAATAAATTGCTATAATGATATCTCACAATGAGTGTATATGTGTGATACAAATGAGATGATGGTAATTTAAATTGAAGGATTGGGAAGAAGGATACTGTTACAATTATGGAACCCTATTATTTCCATAAGTTATAGATTTCAGGTGGGATTTTGGCAGTAAGTTGGCGCTCTCCTTGCATGTGGAATCCCTGGAAATATGGATCACTTAAGGGACTATGCAATAGAGAAGGGGATGCATAAGCCTAGAAAGTGAGTATAGCAAGGAAGAGACAACTTAATAATGCATATGTTATGGTTGTTGGAATCATGTGGATGTGTTAGAGAAGAACATTGATCTTAATTCTTTCTCATGGTAGCTTTGTGAAGCAAAGGATAACCATACAGATGAGTATCAATTTATGATTGCAAACTCATTTTGAATAATTTTTTGTATTCTAGAGTTGAAAAATCCCATGAATAAGATAATTGTTATATGATAATGGATATACCATGTATATTTTCTTAATTAATGCTACAATAATAACTGAAGAAGGAAGACATGAACCAGGAATACTTTGGGATTGTTACACGTCAAAATTACTCACTTTGATGATGTCTCATTGTCATTATCACAAGTGTCACACTTTTGTCACAAGTGTCACAAAAATCATATTGTCATCTCTCCTATATCGCATCGAAAACAACATCATTAGAATACTTGAGATACCCTATAAGACTAGTTAAAATAAGGAAATATATCATTTGGTGAGGAGTACAAACTTTTACCTTGAGAAATTACCATCAAAAATAATTTTTGGAGATTGACACTCCCTTGCCCACTTGCAGGGAGAGCTAGAACTCCTTTCTCTCTTAGCAGGGAGTGCTGCAATGCTCTGTGGCCCACTTTGAGGGAGCACTGAGCTGTTGAGAAAATCATCAAACAAATCCCCCTTAGCTCTGAAGTCAACTGAGAAATATCTGAGTCAGTTTGGCTCGAATCCAAGACCAAGGCTGGATCTAAGGGGAGTTCCAAAATTGATGGAGTAATATCCTCAGCTTATCCCAAGAATATCTAAGATGGTTAGGCCTCTCAAAGGCTATATAAGGAGGAACTCTCATGGTGAAAGGGGGAGAATAATCAGTGAAACATATTGTCATTTTGATTGTGGATCATTCGAGCAAGCGGTTGGAGAATGAGAGCTTGGTGAGGCTGCTACATCTTCATCTACACTTTGTAAGCACCTTATTTTGTTCTCATTAATACATGTGCTTGGTCTGTTTCCTTCAAGATTGTGTACATTTGCATGATCTTGTCTCTTTGGATGAATCTAGTTTTAAACTAATCATGGTAGAATAGGAAGTATGCTTTGTCTTTGTTGTTTATTGGATTGCAAGACTCATTGAAGGACTTGGATATAAAGTTCAACTCAGACCGGGTAAGGACAAAATTCATAAAAGGGTACTCATATATTCTTCCTCTTCTCTATTGATTAGGTTAGCTATGTTTAAAGGAAATTCAGTGTTCAAAGTTAGCACTTTTCTATCTTGGTCATAGGGGTCTAATATCCAAGAGGGAATTCACGTGTCCATAGGGGAATTTTCCTATAACATAAATTGGTGACTCCATTGGGGATCGAAGATTTAAGTTTTGGTTTCCTTCCTTGGTCTTGTTTTAGTATTTGCTCACTTTTATATCCTATTCACTATTTTTTGTTTTTGTTTTTGGATGTGTTGTTGGTATTGAATTCATCTTACACACACTAATTTTCAAAGTTTTCCCGAGTTTCTTGGTTTTTGGGTTAAAAATTATTTAAATCTCAGACACCAGTGATCCCCTACCTTTACATCCAGAGCACTAACGCTCCCCTACAGTGCTTCATAGAGTGCTGGAATGCTCTAGTGCCTTTAACACCAGAGCATCGATTTTCTTCTCTTTTGAAATTTTTTGGGGATACCTTTCTGGGTGTAATTTTCAGTTTTTTAATCTGCTCAAGATTATTGCTATCAGTCTGTGTCTTCTGTAGATCCTACAACCATTTGATTTCCAAGGATTTTTTGATGTTTTGTTTGGTTTTTAAGAGATATTGAAAAGCATTCTTCCTTTTTTTGAATCACTCTTCCTCTTTGAGATATGGAGTTGGTTTGACACTTTCTCATTTATATGATTACATGAAAGTTGTTACAAGGAGGTTTAGAGATCTATGTATTGTTTCATTTGATCTTTGAGTTATCTTTCCAAGCAATTCCTCTTGTTTTTCTTTTTGAAAGTTTGGTTTTTTTTTCTTCTTCTTATTTGATCATAATGAGAGTGTGCTTTTTGTTTATATGATGTTTGCTTCTGAATTGATTACAACTTGTAAAGAATGAAATCTAGATGGCATAAGAAGCTTTGAATTAAGTTGATTATAATTCATATTTAAACAAAGAGAATTTCACGATTGGATTTTGGATATTAGGATCATTTTCTGAATAGTTTAGCATTGAATTGGATTTTTGATTGAGAACAATTGCATGAAGTTTCTGCATTTTTGTGCTTGATAGTGAACATAAAATTTCTTCTCCTTCTCTTAAATAGAAGTTCATTGAAAAACAAATTGCTTATCATTTTTCATATGCATTTTTTGGGAATCGAGTAATAAGATCATCAATTTCACTCTCATTCACCTCCGAGTAAAAAACAACCACAAAAATCAATGCTAATTAAAATCGATCTAGAAAATTTTTCTTTTTAGATTCCTCCACCAACATTACACTAGGATTAGCGCTTTGGATTAGGTTGTGAGTACAACTCTCGAAATCATTCAAATTTTTTTTTATCATCTTGCGATAGGGAGAGAAAATCTAATTTTCCTTTAAGCTTTCTGGGATCTCCCTCTAACACAGGGATTACGCACGAGTTCGCGTTCGGGAGAGTTACGGAGATTATCCCTCTGTGGTTTAACTGTTCATAGTAGTCAGATCATATATTGGGGGTTCTTCTTGAGGTCCAACTATCTTCATTTGTTCTCAGTGCTTCATGAACTCCGAATCTGTTCAGGGTCCTCTAGAGTTCTATCGGTCCACCTGTCCTTAGTTCTCTCGAAGGATTTCAGACTTGTTACCCAGCCCAAATGTTCGGACTGAACTGTCGAATGTACCTTCCTAGGGGATGACTGCGAGTTGGTTTTCTTAGTAGCCATAATATTTAGGGTCTTTACACAAGGAGATGGTGAAGGGAATTCTTCACTGTACCTAGAACAGATGGTGGTCAAAATCACTTGAGCTCGTTGGAGGGTAAATTCACAATTACTGCATGGAAGCTTGCACAATGGCGTAAGTCTGTTTAGTAGGTCTCCATCGTAACTATTCCACCCACTCATATCCTATACCCTTTGTGACTTATTCACACGATGTTGGATTTCATCACCAACTAGTACGGTCATCGAGAGAAGGTTTGTTTTCTTGTTGGTATTCCTAGATTTTTTTAGCATGTGCTGTTGTTTTAATAATTATTCAAAATTGAGCCTGTAGATGATAAAGGTCTTCGTCAATCACGTAGGATGAAAGGGATACATCCAGAAGAAGGCTACCAACCCTTACCTCCTAACTCACCAGAAGACACCTACCATGGAGAGGTAGAAAATTGTTCCGACGTTGGGAGTGTTGCTACTCATTTGTTATAAAATCCGAAAAGAGCCTTGGTTACAGTTGAAAATCACACTCTTCACACTACACCTGTATCGACAGTTCCTATTGAACCACTCTTTCTTCGATTGGACTTGTTCGGTAATTTTATAGAAGAAGAGGTCACAGGTTTACCTGAGAGGCCAGTTATCGATACATATATGGGATCCACAGAACCAATTTTTGGTGATGACTATAGGACTCCCATTCGTCCTACTACCGTACTATATACACATCACACACTTGCTCATTCTGTGTGGAGGAATCCATCGAGACATGATATTTATGAGAATTTTGAATACATTTGACAACCTTTTTATCCTCATGACACTCTTGCTGCTGAAGCAGGACCATCCGGTCAAACTATTGATCACCCCATCGAAAAGGTCGTTGATCCTACTGCTACGTTAGCACAAGTCCATATTAATGCTGGAGTCATCATCTCTACTCATACCTAAGGTACTTCAATTGCTACTCCCACCTTTACACCTTTTCACTCTACATCTCCTCATGTTCCACAGAATCCTGTTGGAACATCTTTACACCAGAGAATGGAGACCCTTGCTAGACAAACAAAATAAACTATGGTAAATATCCTGACTGGGGGGAAACCACCATTTAGTGGACTGATCCCTCCCAGAGGACAACCATCCTATAGCAGGCCTACCCCTCTAGGGGGACAACCACCTTTTCATGTTCCTTCTAGAGGACAACCTCCCTTTACTGGTCAAACTTCGATTGTTAATCCACCTATGGAAGGGGGGAAACCTTCTTTTGTCAGAAACCTTTCACAATCACGGGGAGTATCTCCTGGAGGCATGTTTAATCAAACCTGGACTGGGGGGAAATCATACCACAACCCACAATGAGGAGTTCCAAATCATATTCCTTCCGGACTATCTTATGGACAACCTCATCTGGGTGTCCCAAATCCCACCTGGGGTCCTCAAGGACAACAACCTTATCCTCCCCAAGGGTCGAATGTTTATCCTCCCCTTGGGGATAATGTGTATCCTCCTTAGGGAAAAATTGGTTACCCACTCAAGGAAAAACTGTTTATCGCTCGCAACCAAATCAACCGACGTATACCCCTCATAATCCACTAGGTTTTCTACCACTCATGAACGTTCCTCAACAACCATCCAATCCTATCTATCATGGTCAACAAAAACCATATGTAGGAGGACCTAATGGATACAATTACCCATCTCAACCAGTTTATGGCCCTACTGGTGTCCCTATGCCACACCAATATCACCCTTAAGTTAATCGACGATTACCCTTCCTTGCTACTCTGGATCTCCCAGACTTGTCTCGATTGACCACCGATCCCATACTACTTTTTCCTTATTGGCTAGTGATTCCTGCTAAATTACCTTCTGACATCCCAAAGTTTGACAGTAAACCCGGAGAAGACCCAAACAACCATGTGATGACATTCCATTTATGGTGTTCATCAAACTCATTGATGGATGATTCTATACGTTTACGTCTTTTCCAGCGCACCCTTACGAGCTCAGCAACCAAGTGGTACATTGAACTTCCACGTGGTTCTTTTCAAGATTTGAACTCCCTTTCCATGTCCTTTCTCACACACTTTCAACTACCCATACGTTATGAGACAGGTACTGAACTCTTGACCTCCCTTCGTCAGACCATCTCCCTGCATATCTCTGATCAGATTCACGAGTGGAGACAACAGATAAGGTTGATCAAAGGAATCATTCCTGACCAATTATTGGCCGAATGGCTCACTAAATCACTTTTACCCTTGATTGTTTGTGATGTTTCTATGGGAAGTGTAGTCACCAAAGAAGAATCCATTACCCGAGCTCAGTACTTAGATTTGGTTTACTCACAATCTGGTACTTTGTGTGAGTTGATTCCAAATTCTACCTGTGCCACTACCAATCAACCAAACCTTCATCTACATTACATGCAGATGGCATTATTGGCACCATCAAAACCCAATCTACTCCATAGTCGATTGGACTTGTAGGTTTCTCTGTTTCGATGCTCTCTCTCAGTTCGACCTCACTCTCCTCTACCTCCCTCGCAGCTCAAGTCTCTGAGGTGAATGTAGTTCAATCTGCCCCTTGACAACAATCCAGAGGTAAGAAGAAGACAAAAAATAAACCCAAAAAGAATAATAATACTGAACAACCCAAAACCCAAACTCCACCGCCTACTATTGAAAAGAAACCACAGTAGAAACTGAAATTCCCATGTCTTATTTGTGGTGACAATCATTACACCTGAGACTGTCCACAACGTGATGAAGTTGAAAAACTATTTAAAGGGAATTCTTAATCTGTTGTGTTGACACAGCCTTTTCCTCAACAAAAATCTATGGTTGCTCAAACCCCCCCGCACAGGGGGAAGTTCTAGCCACCCTCCTCATGATGAAGCCTTGACAAGTGCCCATATTTATATGTTCAATTGGATTGATTTAACCTCTCTCTCTATGAAATATGACACACCAGCTAAACCTGACAAAGAAAAGGTCACTAACGATACTTTACTGAATCCATCACCATCCTCCATTAGTCCTCCGTCTGGATCACTTCAGATAGAGAAACCTATGTTCGACTCTATATTACGCCCTCACAAGAGCACCATCTATAAATCTACTTCTAATCCTAGTTCACGTGCCGCCCAAAACTACAACATTGTTGAATATTTGGCTCAAGCACCATGTGCTATATCTGCACTAGAATTTCTACAACACTGCCGAAGTCAACATAGAATGTTCTTGGTTTCCATTGGTTCCATTGATCCTGATTCGTCGAAAAATATCACATTTAACCTAGAAAATTTCAAGTCATGACTTTATCATCAAATTACTTTTCAAATTGATGTTGTTGTTCACGATCAACACATTCACCGCACTATCTTGGATGATGGAGCCTCTACTTGTGTCATGTCGTTAGCTTGTTGGAAAGGATTAAAATCACCCACACTTAAAAAATCCCCTATGATGTTGTGCGCATTCGATGGGCGAGGTTTTCATCCTCACATAATATTGTAGTCCTTAGCCATTCAGTTGGGCGGCAAGACTGTTTCTGTTGATGTCGAGGTCATTTATGCTCCACTCGATTACAACTTGTTACTAGGAATACATTTTTTTTATGCCATGACTTTCGTTGCTTCATCGATGTTTCAATGTGTACAATTTGCTCATCAAGGAAAAATTGTCACTATCGATCAGTTAGATTTATGTAAACCCAACACTCATGCTTCTGCTACCAACAATATTCCTTTCTTGGGAGATCACAAGATCACGTATGTAAGTGTTGTTGTAGGTCTATTAAAAGACTCTTCACTCATGGGTACTTTCCCTGCACCACTTCCTCCTACCACACAACATATTTTCACGATCGATATGATTTCAACTATGGCCTATCAATCCTCATAACCATATGATCCTTGGATTGTACCTAGTCCTTTAGAGTTCGATGCACTAGGTGATGTTATGTCACTTAGTCTGACTGAGGCTTCATACACTGCTATTCAATCCGCCTCTCGCTCCATGGATGACCAACATCTATTGACACTCAACACTTATTCGATTCCATCTTGGTTGAACTCCTTATATTATTCTTTTGACTACATTTCCCATATTTTTCCTTCAGACGAATCCATTATGGAAATGCTTAGTATTGACGAAGTACCTTGGGATGACAACCATCATCCATCCTATTTTCTTCCACCTCTCAAAGAAATTCAGGAAGATATACACTCTATCTTCCCCCCTGATGTTGTTGATTCTCCACAATCTCCTATACTCACTCAGGATACTATTTCTGAGGGTAATTTAGGGAACATATCTTCTACGGTTGTTATTGATATTTAGATCAAGGAAGGTATCATGGAAAATATTAATCTCGGTGCTAATTGTTCGCTCGAGGAAGTGGTTTCTTACACCTCTTTATTCAAATAATTCCATGATGTCTTTGCTTGGAGCAATGAGGAAATGCCAGGGATCTATACTTCGATCGCTGTGCATGAAATATAAACTTACCCAGGTGTTAAACTTGTTAGACAAAAACTCCGCCCGGTTCATCCCAAGAAAATAGTGGCAATTAAGGCAAAAGTTGAGAAATTGTTGAAATCTGGCTTCATCTATCCTGTCCCCTTGACGAAATGGGTTTCTAACATTGTTTCGATCACTAAGAAACAAGGGACCATTCACGTCTGTGTTGATTATAGGGATCTTAACAAGGCTTGTACTAAAGACAATTACCCCACACCCTTCATCGACCAAATCATTGATAATTGTGCTGGCAACGTGATTTTATCTTTCATGGATGGATTCTCCAGATACAACCATATTGACATACTACCCACTGATCAACATAAGACAACCTTCATCTTCCCATGGGGAAATTTCGCCTATCAAAAAATACCATTTGGTCTCAGAAATGTTGGTGCTACATTCCAGTGGGCCATGTCATATGCTTTCCACGATATCAAACATATTGTGGAATCTTACGTCGATTATTTACCTGCCCAATCATCCATTCGATCAGACCATATTGGTCATCTACAGGCTATTTTTATTCAATGTCGGTTATACTGTATTTGTTTGAACCCACACAAGTGCATATTTGCTGTCGAATCAGGCTGACTGCTAAGTTTTCTTGTCTCCAAAGACAGGATTAGGGTGGATTCCTTAAAGATTAAAGCTATCCTTTCTTTACCTTCGCCTAATAATATGACCCAACTACAAAGTTTATAGGGGAAAGAAAACTTTCTTCGTCGTTTAATATGTAACTATGCTGAGATTACCCAAGGATTTATGCGATTGTTGCAGAAAGACACTCCTTTTCTCTAGGATGATGTTTCTCAACAATATTTTGACGCTCTTAAGCATGCATTGACCAATATGCCTCTATTGCATCCTCTGAATTATGCACAGGACTACATCCTTTACTTAGCAGCATCTACTTCCATTATCGCTATGTGTTAGTTCAAGAGGACCCTAACGATGACGAACATGAGATATACTATCTGCGCAAGAGTCTATCCAGTCCTGAAATCCGATATTCACATATTGAAAAGTTGGCTCTGGAAGCCATCATTGCTGTCCAAATATTTCGCCATTATATCCTGTTACGCACCACCACGATCATTGCACAATTAAACCCCATGTATCATATTATAACACGTCAAGTCCTTGGGGGAAAATATTCCAAGTGGATCGTTATTATTTAGGAATTCAATCTTGAGTTTGCCAAGTCCAAAGATGAAAAATCCTTGGTGTTTGTGGAACTTATCTATGATATTCCCCATGCTGATGAAGATACTGAGCCCTGAGATTCTCTGCCCGATGAATCTTTGTTCCTCATTAGCACATCCGATCCTTGGTATGGAGATATCCTTCTTGATCTTCAACCCCAATGTTTTCAGCTCGATATGTCTCATGAAGAACGTCGTCATATTTGTAGCCATTCTAGATGCTACCTTATCATCGATGACACTTTGTATCGTCGTGGTATTGACACTATCCTATGACATTGTTTAACTCATGATGAGGGTGGACGTGTCCTTAATGACTATCACCTTGGAGCATGTGGAGCTCACCTTTCTGGGATGGCTACAACTCAAAATGTTTTATGTGTCGGTTACTTTTGGCCCTCTATCTTGAAAGAATGTATTGAGCCTGTCAAAAAGTGACCACCCTGCCAAGTTTTTCATAAAAAGTCACGAACCCACCTCACTCCGCTACACCTTGTTTTCACCATCGACCCCTTTGAAAAATGGGGCATTGATTTTATGCAGTGTAATCCTACCTCAGCCCAGGGGCACGGTCACATCATCGTTGCCATTGATTACTTCACAAAATGGGTTGAGGCTATGCCTATTTTTTTGAATGATGGTCGTACTGCAACTCTCTTCATCTTCAACCATATTATCACTCACTTTGGTGTTACACAAGCCATTGTCACTGATCATGATTCACACTTTCAAAACCAGATGATGAGTGAGTTACATGCCAATTTGGGTTTTCTCCATGAGAACTCATCCCCTTACTATCCTCAAGCAAACGTACAAGTTGAAGCTATCAACAAGGTCCTTAAAACTATGATTCAACGCATGGTGGGGGAAAATAAAACATCTTGTCATATACAAATTTTCTCCCCTCTCTCGGTTTACCGCACCTTAGTGAAAACTGCTACTGAATTCACTCCTTTCTAGTTAGTATATGGCATAGAAGCAATACTACCAATCGAGTGTAAAATTCCTTCGCTGAAACTCAAAGTAGAACTCTTGGCCTGACACTTTTGCTGAAGAAGAATGTTTCCTATATCTTACTAGGTTGGATGAAACACGTCGCGATGATACTCTCATTAACGAGATGTATCAAAAGAAAATAAAGAGTCAATATGACAAATCTGTCCACCCTCGTACTTTTGCAGAAGGAGAGAAAGTCCTCGTTTATGACTAGGCTCATGATCAGTTAGGGACAGACAAGTTAGAAGCTCTGTGTCATGGTCCTTACATCGGGAAATGTGTATTACATAGAGGTGCCGATGATCTAGTAGAATACGAATAAATCTCCATTGGTGAGCCCGAGAACAGGCTTTACCTTAAGAAGTACTATGCATAAAAAATCTAGCATGCATGCTTTGTACACTATTGTACTTTAGTTTTGGTGTGTCTTTTTCTCTTGCATGTACGAGTTTTGTCTTAGCCGCTTATACTTTGTTTTGTGATTGCATGTGCAGATGACATCTTCCTTTCCTATCTTTGTTGCTTTTGCGGATGGAGCTAGTAGACACACCATGAATATTCCTTATGCAGCTTGGGTCATTTACCACTCTGATGAGTTAGTGATTTCAGGAGGCATTTTCCTAGGATCAAAAACCAATAACATGGCAGAAAGTCACGTTGTCATTAGACTTTTAACCAAAACCTCCTCCCTAGGTATATCTCATATGATCATTAACCTTGACTCTCAACTAGTGGTCTGTCAACTTAATCGGGTCTACGCCATTTTCAATCCTATCCTATTGTGTCTCCACCTATGAGTTTGTCATCTTGAAAGAATGTTTGAATTTATAGAGTACATACGCATACCAAGAGGACTTAATACAACTTCATATTCGCTAGCAAATTACATTATGGATCGGTATCTTGTGCATAGATTAAATTTTATAAAGAAAACAAATCATATAAAACGCATCACACAAAGATTATTTGCAAACATCAATTGGCTTCACAAAACTTGATATCTGTATATATGTACTACGTAATAGAAAATATTTGGTTATATCAAAAAATGTACATAGAAGGGAAACATTTGGGCCCTCATGCCCATAACATCGTCATACAAACTACACAAAATATCAGGAGGATCCTAATCCTCTTCCACCAAGTTGTGCTCTGAGTAGCACACTACTGCATAGGCCACTCATCTAAGTAGGTAGTTCAGACTCTCAGGAGCTCCTACTGTATGTCTCTATAAATGAAGGTGTACATCCTGCATCCTGAGAGGAGGGATACCCATCGTAAGACCACAAAGGTTTCCATCCCGCCTCCTGAGAGGAGGGATACCATGTCAAATGATTAGAAGGTGTTAAGGGCCAACCTGATCCAGACAGAAGAATAAATGAATGATTGTATCTCCAACGCCAATGACTTCAAAAATCGCTCTCCAAAGACAATTTCACCATTGCTATAACTTTTGGCACAAATGAAATAGTAAAAACATTTTTTGACCCTATTTCGTTGATATAGACTTCATTTTTTCTAAACCTATAGTATAATTTGGGTTTTTAAATCATTTTGGAGATATTATTAATACATTGGAATGCAGATTTGTCATCATTTGCAGGTTTTGAAGCAGTATTGTTCGATTTAACCTTGTCACACTAACGAGCATGGTCTTAGTTCCTTCTCACGCTTGAAAAAACATGAGAACGCAACCAAGTCGACTTTTATCTCTTTTTCGAACTCATAAGGATATACGAAAAAGGAACCCCTCAGAGTTTCCTTTAAGCTCTTTTCAGACTCTCTAAACATGAAAAGATTTCAGAGTGATATTGCTTCCTTTCACACTCTTTAAAAGGTTTTGAAAGGGTGTCTCCTGAGTAGTAGTTTATCTCTTTTTTGGACTTCAAAGACTAATATTATGAAAAAGGACAACCCTGGAGTTGCCTTTAAGTTATTTTCAGACTCTCTAAACATGAAAAACAACCGAGTTTACCTTCTCTGGACTCATTAAAAAAAATCACACATTGAAGGGCCCATATGGGACTGAACCCTTACTTATTCTGGTTTGTTAAAAAAAAGAAGAGGAACTTACCAAAGGTGACTTATATCGAGCATGCATTATCCTCCTCGAGATCATAAAAATAAAAAAGAGATACTCGTCTATCTGTATGGGGGAAGCATTGAAGGAAGCAAGCCAAACAGTTTTCGAAAACATCACAGGTCACTCTTATAGTCTCCCTTGAACATGACACATTGTATTTACATACCTTTTAATCTGCTAAACCTCTACACTGAACCAATAATCTGAGCTTCTTCACTCCTTTGGGTCACCCGACGAAAGCCATAGTATCCACTGCATCATGTTTTGCTCCATGTTGTGTTTCTACTATTAGTGCCTCAATGTTCAAGGGAAGCATCCACCTCAAGAGTCAACCATCACAAATTTCCCGTTTCATTACCCATGTCAGTCCATACTCATTTGATTCACCAACTTACATATTTGTGTCAGTTTCATGTCATTGATGGGGAATACATCAAGGCCCTCCTTCGATGAGTTTGTTCCTGTCGACATCAACACATCATCCGAGAACTAGACTTAGAAACCAATTAGTACCTTGGGACCTGCATGCCTCAATGGCATGCCTCCTCACTTCCAATAGTGGGTTTACATCATTGACCTCTGATTGGATTATTCCATGAGTGTTCGACTTCAACTCATCTATTCACATTCGTTGGATTATACTAGGGTACCTTGGGATTCATTCACATCAATGATGATTTCCCTCGCACTTGTTAACGATTTACCTCATTGACTAGTAATCAAGTGGTCTCTACCTTGTTCGACATCAAAACATCTATTCACATGGTTTGATTTGTACCACATCGGCATCAATAAGAAGACCCTGCGTTGAGTTTTCACTCTGATATCTACTTTACCCAGGT
>SNQJ01S0075282.1:46921-67315 GCA_010110895.2 Picea sitchensis | reverse complement strand
AGCTCGTTGGAAAGGTATCATCGAGGAGATTCATTTTGGGGGATCAATTACGCATTAAACTATCATTGAGAACCTCTATCTCGAAAAACCTTCATTTAGGCCCTCAAAATGGCCCTGGAAGTTAAAACCTGCTAAAAATAGTAAATTGCCAAAATTGCCAGAAAAATGTTTTGAGCTAGTCGGAAAAGGTGGGTGGCCATTGATATCCACCTGGATCATTTATGGTAGCCATACCTTGAAAGTATTTTATCACTCAAGCATAGGTATGCCTGCCTTGGGTTTGAAAAATGTCATAACATTTGTCTGATGGTTGTTTGCATCTTCTACTAGGTTCTCCGAGTCCATACCCTTGCTCTGAAAAATTCTACAAAGTACTTTGGTCATCAGTTTCTTTCTTCTGACCTTGCACTTTGGGGGGCAATTTTTTACACGTCAAAATTACTCACTTCGATGATGTATCATTGTCATTATCGTAAGTGTTGCAAGTGTCTCACTTTTTTCACAAGTTTCACTAAAATCATACTGTCGTCTCGCCTATATCGCATCGCAAACAACATCAGTATAACACTTGACATACCCTCTAAGACTGGTTAAAAGAAGGAAATATATCATTTGGTGAGGAGTACAAACTTTTACCTTGATAAAATCGACAATCCCCTACACACTTGCAAGGAGCGCTAGCACTTCTTTCCCTCTTAGCAGGGAGTGATGCAACGCTTTGTGGCCCACTTTGAGGGAGCGTAGAGTTGTTGAGAAAATCATGGGACAAATCCCCCTTATCTTTGAAGTCAGCTGAGAAATATCTGAGTCAGTTTGGCTCGAATCCAAGACCAAGGTTGGATCTAAGGGGAGTTCCACAACTAATGGAGTAATATCCTCAACTTATCCCAAGAATATCTAAGATGGTTAAGTCTATAAAAGCCTATATAAGGAGTTACTCTCACGGTGAAAGGGGGAGAATAATTAGTGAAAAGTATTGTCATTTTGATTGTGGATCATTCAAGCAAGGGGTTGGACAAGGAGAGCTTGGCAAGGCTGCTACATCTGCATCTACACTTTGTAAGCACCTTATTTTGTTCTCATTAATACATGTTCTTGGCCTGTTTACTTCAAGATTGTGTAAATTTGCATGAGCTTGTCTCTTTGGATGAATTTAGTATTAAACTAATCATGGTAGAATAAGAAGTATGCTTTGTCTTTGTTGTTTATTGGATTGCAGGACTCATTGAAGGACTTGGATATCAAGTTCAACTCAGACTAAGCAAGGAAAAACTACGTAAAACGATACTCATATCTTCTTCCTCTTATCTATTGATTACCTTAGCTATGTTTAAAGGAAGGTCAGTGTTCAAAGTTATCACTTTTTTGTCTTGGTCATAGGGGTCTAAGATCTAAGAGGGAATTCACCTGTCCACATGAGATTTTTCCTACAACAGGGATAGCTAGAAGAATCAAGTTGTTAGGCCTGAAGAGTGAACTCTTGTGTGGGATTTTCACTGTCTAATAACCCAGTTGTTAGGCATGAAGAATTAAATCATGTTTGAGTTTCAATATAAAAAAAAAGTTATTTCCATTTATTTATTGGTAGTTTTCCTAGCAGTGAGTCCCTTGAAATCCCAATAGTGAGATTCCCAGTTATCTGTGCTAGAGAGACCTTGATAAATGAATGGTGCATCCCGATGGACTAATTATAGTTAAGGGAGAACATTCTTTGGGTCATCCCTAATAAAATAATGGTACAACCCGATGGACTGAGAGCAGTGAAGGCGATACATTCCTTGGGTTGGGTAGGTGTGTGGAAGAGATATGGTGTAAATGGGGATAATGGTAGGAGAATGCCAATGGTTTATGTATGTATGTAATTGAATTGCCTATGGATATATACATTTTGGGATTGGGTGCCTCTGTATCTATGGCTATTGGGACAAAGAGCCTATGTATCAATTAAAGGCCAGAGAGCCTAGTCTTGTAATATGTATGAACACCTATAGTGTGTTGTTCACTAAGGACAGTGAAAAAATAAGGGGGAGGGGAATGTAACATCCCATGTTTTAATCCCCACAAATTATAATGTAAGTATGTAAATTTGAATTAGGTTGGTGAGCTGATGTATTGGGGCAAAGAGACTATATTAGTTTAATGTGGTTGGAGACCAAGTGGTATATTATGTTCATTGAAATAATTAATAAAGTAATAATCACTGACTACGATACGATAGTCATGAAAATGATGGGGGCACTATGATTCCACAAGAGAGAGGGATCCAAAGGGGAATTATGCATGGGTATTAATCCAAACCCACATTCCTAGAATTATTATCATTGTGTATAAACCTTCTATTTGTTGTTGAGCTTTTAGAAATCCAATCATTTAACTCATGTAAGAGGGTGGGTGTGATAAGCCACATCCCATAGTTATTAGAGAGCATGGGATGAAGTACAATCATCTTTGGGAAGAGGGAGAGTCAAGCAAGCAGGGAATAAGAAAAAAATTCGAGTAGGAAAACTTGATAGTTTTTAGTTGTAGATTTTGGGTAGAAAGAGAGGAGTTGAGTGCTGGGAATATCACCAACCATGTTTTTCTTGAAGGAAACCATAGTTTGACTATGTTTTATACTGAGAAAGAGGCATGTGTACCTGTAAATTCGACTGTAAGCCTGTAGAGTGTTTTCATGTTGAGAAAATGGCTCAAGAGCCTTGTGAATGCTGTTATGAACACTCTTGGAGTAGCTGGGAGGTTCATGGTAAACTAGGTGCATTGGAGACCTGTAGGGAAGTGGGAAGGCATGAGGGACTATGTGCAGTGAAGGGGGATCCAATTCCTTGGGTTGTGAAGCTTGTGGGGAAGATATTAAAACCTAGGTTTGGGCGATTGAGTGTGGAGCATGGAAAACCAATAGAGTCGGATCTCATTGTGGACTCATGGCCTCGACTCGGGGGTGGCCTGCTATTGAGAGAAAATGAAAAAAATTTATTATGGCTAGGAGGTTATTCCTTTGTATGCATCTAGTTGGTTATTACATATACAAATACATTTTATATTTTTTTTATGATGATATTCCACTGTGTAAATGTTTTATATGAATGTTTGGTGTTTGTTGTTTTTCTTGAACAATTACATTCATGGTTTTCTTTATGTTGTATATGGATTTATAATTATGGTATCATAAGTGGTTAAATTTGTGTGTGATCTGTAGCTAGTGGGATACAAGAATTTATTAAGTAAAAAATATTAATTTTAAATTTCTTTCACTCATAATGTTCCTTAGTTAAGATGGGGTTCGTTACACTAATAAAATAAATATATTTAAAGATGGATATATTTTAATTTAACAAGTCTCTTTAGAATGTAGATTTAGTTACCTTGGTATTTAATTGATTAAGATGGCACTTGAATTCTACAAGTGTGCATGTTGGATCCATGGAAATAAGTGTACAAGAGGACCATAACTTCAAAATGAATATACCTAAAGGGTGGGTTTATGTAACGCCCCATATTTCGGCCTTAGTTAGTTACAACCTTGATTTGATTCATCTTAGTAATTCATTGCTTAACATTTATTTCGTCTAAACTACTCTGATATAGACATTGATAAGTGTACATATGGACCTATTTATGTGTTGCATGATGTTATTTTTATTGTATATGTTCACAATGATGATAGTTATGTGGTTTGTTTAAACATACAAATTAAAATGTAGAATTTTGGTATGTGGATAACAATTCAAATTTATGTTGTGAATGTATAACTTATGCAGGGCATGGTGTAAATAAACATACATTTCTTAATTGAATGTCAATACAATATGGATTTTCATAGGAAAGTTGTGATGTGTCTTCATGGATACGAGTTATTGGTGAGATAACCTACAAGTTAACGAGTTATGTAATAGCCAAATGATTGTAGTGCTAATGTAACTTGGATGTTGTAGACATCATGAAGATAGTGTATACTATAATTTTTTCTTGTTATTTAATTTATGATTTCAAATATTGTTATGATTTGTGGCAAGTGTTGTTTTGATAGGATGCACAACTTGCCCATAGTGGTTTTTAGATGATATGACTCTAAAAATAATGGTTACAAAGTGTGGCTCGATATAGGATGTTGACCATAGTTTTATCAGGAAGGATGGAGGTATTACCCACCGAGTGTCTTGTTGATCCTAATTTTATTAGTAGGGGTGGAGGTATTTCCCATCATTTATCCCATGAAACCTGGAGTTGTGGGAGGGATATGTTAAGTTGTGCTCCCTTGGACATGTGATGGTGACTACGATTCTCTTGCTAGGGAAGCTTGATAAATATAGTTGACACTTTTTCTTATGGGTTCTATTTGAGGTTGGGTCAATGTAGTTTATACTCTAGCACATTCCAATAGAGGAAGGATATGATGTGGAAGATGGAAGCATGTTAGGGAGGAAGGATGATTTGAATTTAGTTGAGAAATTTGCTTAGAGATTATATGTAATACTCTTGTTTCCTTGCTTGGTTCCTACCATATTTAGAACACTTTTGATATTTTTGGTATGATGATCGATGATTGATAAATTATTGTAATGTTTTTTATTTAAGATTATAGAATGATGCATTTACTTGATTTACCATCTTCCATTCTTTGATGTGAACATATACGAACTATTAGAGGTAGTGATTGTTTATCACTAGTACATTCACAAGCTATGTGCATTTTAGCTATGCACACATATATTGCACATCTACATTAGTACAATTAATTGATCTATTAATTACTAAATTGTGTTATTACCTATTTAAGTAATGGTTTAATGATTATGTAAATTATATTGCATACATAAATATCTAGTAGCATTAAATACCATCATTGACTTTTATTTTTGATTGGTATGATGAATTAAATAGGTATGGTGGGTTGCCATAAATCTGGGAAAAATTTTCAAAGTTGCATTTATAAGCTATCATGAAAAGAAGAACATTGCATTCTATTTTTTTTGTTATTTCATGTAATTCATTTAGTATTTTATTTTAATTAACTTTTCCCAAAAATATAGGAAGGGAGGTTGGTGGCTATTAATGAGGGTGGTTGATGAAACTAAGGGGGGTTGTATGGAAACTTGATAAATATAGAGGAAGTGGTGGTTAGGGGGGAGGAAGGAGGTTGTGAGGTTGGAGTTTGTTGAGATATTGGATAATTCTTGGAAGAAATATTTTCTTGTGATAATTTTCTTGGAGCGTATTGTGTTTTTTTTTTCTTGGAGCCACTGAACGGAGGGCCAAGAAGTCAAAAGGTTTATTGGAACTAGGAAGTATGTTGGGCTTCTAGTTGGTTGGAAGGATAATTTTGTTCCACTTTGAACAAGTTGTAAAAGAAGGCTTTGGAGGAATCTTCCTACTGTTTTGTAGACTGCATTGCTATTGATCAAATTCAAATAAAAGAGGAGGTATGTTCCTTAGTATTTTTTATGTTTCTATTTAAATATTGAGGTGAAGTTATGATCCTACCAACTTCTTACTTAAATTCATCCTGAAAAATATTGTTTAAATTCATAAGAATTATCATTTGAAAAATGTAAAAGACTTATGGTTATGTTGTATGCTATTCTAGTTAAAGAGCAACAAAATTATGTTAAAACAATGCTTTGAAAGCATGTGTTTTAAATGAGTCAATAATATTTCCTATCATTTCTAAGATAGGTGCTACATTTGGTATCATATCTTAGGCTCTTATTTCCTTACTTGGTTCCTACGATGTTTAGAAAACTTTTGATATTTTTGGTATGCTAATTAATAATTGATAAATTAAGACATTTTGTTATCTAAGATTACTCAATGATGCATTTACTTGATTTACTATCTTTTGTTCTTTGATGTGAACATACACAAACTATGCATGTACACTATTACATTTAATTGATGTATTAATTACTAAATTGAGGTATTATCTATTTGATTAATGGTTTAATGATTATGTAAATTGCATTGCATACATAAATATCTAGTAGCATTAAATACCATCATTGACTTTGATTGTTGGTTGGTATGATGAATTAAATGGGTATGGTGGGTTGCCATAAATTTGGGAAAATTTGTGAAAGGTGCATTTATAATATATCATGAAAAGAAGGACTTTCATTTTTTAATTGTTGTTTTATGTAATCCATTTTATATTTTATTTTAACTAAATTTTCCCAAAAATCTAGGAAAGGAGGTTGGTGGCTATTAATGAGGGTGGTTGAGGAGACTTGGGAAGATGGTATATGAAAACTTGATAAATATAGAGGATAAAGTAATGTTCAGAGGGGAGAATGTGGTGTTGAGAGGGGAGAAAGGAGGTTGAGAGGTTGGAGATTGTTGAGAGATTGGATAATTATTGGAAGACATATTTTCTTGTGATAATTTTCTTGGAGCATATTGTGCTTTGTTGTTCTCAGAGTCATGGGCATGAAGGACCAAGAAACTAAAAGGTTTCTTTGAGATAGGAAGCTAACTAGGCTCTGAGTTGGCTAGGAGGATAATTTTGTTCCACTCTTAGCAAGTTGTAAAAGAGGGATTTTGAGGCATATTCCTATTGTTGGTTGGAATACACTTCTATTGATCAAATTCAAATCAAGGAGAATGTATTTTCCTTAGTATTTTGTTATGTTTCTATTTAAATGTTTAAATCTTAAGGTGAAGGTATGATGTTATCAACTTCTTACTTAAATTCATCTCGAAAAAGAATTTTTAAATTCATAAGAACTATCATTTGACAAATTTGACAAATGTATAAGAATTATAGTTATGTTGTACATTATTCCAGTTAAATAGCAACAAAATCATGTTAAAATAAAGTTTTGAAACAACATGTATTTTAATGAGTGAATAATATTTCCTACCATTCCTTGGATAGATGCTACAATATATATAGTTCTACTATTTATTACTATTGTCTTGGTTTCCATGCCATGAAGAAACATATAAAAACCAACCTCCTTAATTGCATGTTTTATATTAAAGAAAAAATAAAATAAAGGCTAGAAGCTAACATAGATATGGATAATTACCATTCTCCTCGGCATGATGTTAGTAACTGAGGGTAGTATTTTGTCTCATGCATGGGACTAAGGTTAGATGTTACTAAAAAATGCATGACCTCATTAGAGATAGGCTCAGTGATGACCACAATGAATAGTAGGTTTCTTGTGGATGCTACTTAGGTTGAAATTGTGTTTTGGTCCTGCAATAAGATCTAAAATTGATTTTGAGTGGTTAAGAGCTTGTCTTCCTCGTACGTAAGGAATCAAGTTAATAGCCCAAGACTTAGAAACATCTAGTAGGAGTGAAATTCTACCCCCTTATGGATCACAAATAGATTATTTCAAATGACGTGGTATTTTTTTAATAAAAATGATAAATCAATTCACATTTGGATAAGAGTGAGTGATTACTATACTAACTGTGAATTCACAACTAAGTTATAATAGATTTTGCGATCTTCGAAAAAAATAAATCAAAATCGAATGCCTTATTAAAGTAAATGAAGCTCAATGGTATGAACATGTCCAGTGGCCTCTGAAACTCACCTTTGATTTTTCTACATGTGGAATGGTCACAAAATCTTCAAATTTTATTGCCATGTTTAATGTTATTTAATATTTAATAGGGAGGGTTTCTACATACACAATTTTGTATGTAGAGTTGATCAAAGCATAGCATTGGAATATCTTGCTATCCACATTCCACCAAACTTAACTTTGAAAATACGACATAGGAATGTGACATATACTTTCAAAATACGACGTGGGTATCTTACATATACTAATATGAAAGATCAGGTTTCCACGTACACCACATAGAAACATGCACACTGAAACAACGCATGTGAGTGACAACTTTCAATGTACTTCCCTAATTTTGAGGAAAATGTTTTAAATAGTAATACCATTAAATTTGTGTCAATGGTATCGAGGACGTTGTGGTGGTGGGATGGTGGTTAGATGTCGTTCATGGTGTTAATGGTTTTTTTGGTTTTTTTAAATAATTCAAAGTGTAAAGTTTTTTTAATACACCTAGGTCGAAACCCAATTGTACATATAAATGTAAATGAACATGTAGGTTGGTGAGCCAGGATATTTTGGGCCAGGGTGCCTGTGCTGTTATTAGGCCAAAGAGCCTAGATTCTAAATTCCAGTGAGCCTATTTTTGTAATATGTAAACACTCATATTATTTATGAAAACACACCGTTGTTATAGAACGACCACATAAAAGAGTATGGGGAGGTGAACTCCAATAGAAAGGGAAAGGGGGGCTAAGATTCTAGGAAGGGGCTAAGATAAGGGGATTAATCCCAATGGAATATTATAATATTATTCCTTAAAGCTAAAGTAATGGATATTAATATATATAATAAGTCTTGAAAGTAGAGACAAGGGAGTCCCTTGGAGTGAGATTTTTGTCATTAATTCTCTGTTGTTAAATTTTGTATATGAATTGTTATGGTATCTTGCATGTTGTTATTATTATCGCTTAACTCTATTAATATGCATATTTATTATTTAATTTAATGGTTTCAAAATTCGTAATGCCATAGGGTGTGCTCCAGCTTAGGGCTTGGAATGTTACCAGAGCATGTTTTTGAGTCCTTGATAATGGGGTTGTTACAAATTGGTATCAGAGATGCTAAGAAATTTTTTAAGTGGCATAGCCCAACATGGTGGTTGGGGATGTTACAAATTGGTATCAGAGCCCATATTGCAACACTGAGCCTGCATGGGCCATTTAGCAGAGCAATGAAGTGAAATTACATAGTTTTCAAGCTCACCGTTTGACCAAATTTCAGAAAGAGTTTGTTTACAAATTATTTTAACAAAAATGTTCATGGTGATTTTGTGGTGGAAACGAGAGAAGCCAAGTAAAATTTTGGCCAAAAAGGCCCAAGGTTTTGTTGTTAAATTCCTAAGGAATTTGGGAAATTGGTCCAAGGATGAGTTTTTCTAGACATTAATCTTTGTCTGAGAAAAATTTAGACCTATAATTGGTCGAATTTAAATTCAATATAAGGATATGTATGACTAAATGAAATTGAATAAATATGATGGTTGTAGAGTGACCATGGTAAAATGAAGTGAAATTGGGAAAAAACTCCAATTTCTTGCATTTAATTAATGGCAAATTCGAAGCGAAAGGGTCAAAATTGGAAGCAATGTACAAATGTATATGTACAGGGATTGAATTGGTTGTTTTAAGCATAGTTGTAGAGCTCTAATGACATCCCTAGAAGGAATTTCAGTTTGGTTTAATTGAGCATTTTGGAATTTTGGAAAATAGTCGAAATATTTCAGTATTTTTCCATATGCTGACATCATCATGACGTGGGAAAGGGTCACGTATCATCTGACATGGTGGAAAGTGACATGTACTGCCATGGTAGCAAGTACACAGAGGTAGGGAGATGGAAATAATATAAGTATTAGGTCTATGCTTTCATGAGTCCGCGAGTCCAAAAAAGTGGAAAAATGGCTAAGTGTTGGGACTTAGTATGAGTCCGCAAAAATGGAAAAATTGCTAAGTGTTGAGACTTTTCAGAAGGAATTATGTAAGAAAGGTTACAAGTCCATGAGTCTGCGAGTCTAAAGAAGTGGAAGAATAGTTAAGTGTTGTGACTGATCATGATTTTGTGAGTCCGCGAGTTTGAAGAAGTGGAAAATGGTTAAGTGTTGGGACTTATCATGAGTTCGTGAGTCTGAAGAAGTGGGAAATGGTTAAGTGTTGGGACTTATCATGATTCCTTGAGTCCGAAGAAGTGGAAAATGTTTAAGTTTTTGGACTTATCATGAGTTCATGAGTCTGTGAGTCCAAAGAAGTGGAAAATGGTCAAGTGTTGGGACTTATTATGAGTCTATGAGTCTGAAGAAGTGGTAAAATGGTTAAGTGTTGGGAATTTTTGGATGGATTAGTGTTGGGACTTATCATGAGTCTGTGGGTCCATGCATATGCAAGTCTAAAGAATTGGAAAATGGTTAAGTGTTGGACTTATTATGAGTTTGTGAATTCGTGAGTCTGGGATTTCGAAGAAGTGGGAAAATGGTTAAGTTTTAATTGTTGGGAATTTTTGGATGGATTAGTGTTGGGACTTATCATGAGTCTGTGAGTCCATGCGTATGCAAGTCTGAAGAATTGGAAAATGGTTAAGTGTTGGACTTATTATGAGTTTGTGAATTCGTGAGTCTGGGATTCCGAAGAAGTGGGAAAATGGTTAAGTTTTTGGATTTACTATGAGCCCTTGAGTTTGGGAGTCTGAATAAATGGAAAAATGGTTAAGTATGTGAACTTTTTAGACAAACTTATGAAAGGGGAGACTTATGATTCCATGATTTTGCGAGTCCGCAAGTCTAAAGAAGAAGAAAATGGGTAAGTATGGGAACTCTTCGGAAAAAATTATGAAAGGGAGAGTTATGCTTCCATCAGTCCGCGCAAGTTCAAAGAAGAGGAAAAGGGTTAAGTATGGGAAATTTTTAGACGAACTTATGAAATGGAGATTTA
Organism: Picea sitchensis; assembly: GCA_010110895.2. Taxonomy (NCBI): domain Eukaryota; kingdom Viridiplantae; phylum Streptophyta; class Pinopsida; order Pinales; family Pinaceae; genus Picea; species Picea sitchensis. Next base: position 56,814 of record SNQJ01S0075282.1, on the reverse strand, counting down.
TGTTTCCATGAGTCCGCGAGTCTGTGAGTCCGTATAGATGAAAATAATCTAAGTATTGAGACTTTTTTGGAGGATTCATGATAGAAATAATCCTAATACATTATTGGAACAAAATAATATGAAATTTTATGTAATTGTACATTATTAAGCCTAACAAATTTTGCTGGCTACACATTTTACAGTATTAACAACATTTATATCAGAACAAAATCACCACAAAGTTCAAAATCATGGAAGATTCACAGGGGGATTACATCCATGAGGATGATATCAGAGGGTTGTATGTCGATATAGGTAATGAAGGTACATATTCAAATGGACATGGAAAAGGAAAGGAAGAAAGAATGAACTTGGTAGAGATTGTAAATTTTTTGAAAAAGGATGTCCAAAGTTATAAAGTTGATAATGAGAGGGTCATGAAGGCCAAAGAGAAGCATGAATAATTAAAAATCAATTTAATATAGAGCTTGGATATAATAGAGAAGAAGATGGATAAGGAGACTGATTTAAGCATATCAGGGAATCACAGGTATCATGATGAGAGGGGAAGAACAAGAAGTCTTGACATACATCATCATCATTCCCCAAGGCATTCAACTAAGATAGCACACAAAAGTTCCAATCCATTCCCTATTAGGAAGCATAAGAAAAGGTCTGGGGTGGATGAGCTACAAGGGGAAATGAAAAAAATCAAGCCTCCTACATTTTATGGTGAGCAAAAGAAGGATGAGGATGCAGAGACATGGCTGTTAGGCATGAAGAAGTATTTCCAATTGCATAACTACTCTTCACAAGAAGAAGGAAGAATTTTCATTTATCAACTCACGGGAGAAAAATCAATGTGTTGGGATCAATTTATGCAAGTGAAACACATTGATGATAATAAGGTCACTTGGAGGGAGTTCAAGAGGTATTTCCAAAAGAAATACTTGAATAAGTGATACTATGATAAGAAAATGAAAGAGTTCTTTGAACTCAATCTTGGAAATATTACCATAGATGAGTATGAGAGAAGGTTCTTAGAGTTGTTGAAATATGCTTCTTTCATCAAGGATGAACAAGTTAAGATACAAAGGTATTTGAGTGCGCTGCCATATTTTATCAATGATAATATACAATATTACAATCCCAAGACACTAGATGAAACTATAAGGAGAGATAAATTCCTTTATGATAAACATAGAAGAAGACCAATTTTACAAAGGACGCGGGAAGACAAAAAGAAAAGTGTGATGGACCAGAGGAAGAGGGGGACCAAGACACCATTCTCCAGAAATAAATCTCAGGGACAACCAATCTCTAATGAAACCAATATGACAGATGTAATAGGGAAAATACCAAGGAAACCACCTATTCAATATTGGGGTTGCGGAGAAGAGCATGTATTGAGAGATTTCCCTCACAGAGGTGAAAAATTGAAGACTGATTAAAATGTACAATAAAATGAAATAGTGGAGAACATGGGTAGAAGTGTACCAAGGATGTATGCAGCTATGGATAACAAGAAAGCTAATTTTCAATCACACATGATTGAAGTGGAAGGTAAAATCAACGGCCAAACCATTGCTATTTTAATTGATTCAAGAGCTAGTCATAGTTATCTAGATCCTAAGATGGTGGAAAGATATCAATTTCCAAGACAGAAGATTGGGAAACCTTGGATGGTGTATCTAGATACAAGATCTAAAAGGAAAATTATTGAGCTAGTTAAGGCATGCCCATGGACATGAATGGATTGAGCACCAAGGAAGATTTAAACTTCATACCTTTAGGTTCCTATGACTTCCTAATTGGTATGGATTGGTTGGACCAACATCATGATGTCCTAGATTGTTATAATAAGACATTTAATTTCTTGGATGAGGAAGGGAGCTTAAATACAATACATGGAATTTCGAGGGCTCTAACTATTAGAGAAATTTCAGGCTTGCATATGAATAAGAGTTACAAGAAAGGGTGTTAAATATTTGCAATACATATGGAAGAGACACTTAAAGATAAGGTACCAAATATTGAAGAATATGTAGTCCTAAAAGAGTTTGAAGATGTATTCACGAAAATTTCAGGATTGCCACCCAAGAGAGATATTGAATTCTCTATCAATTTGATGCCTGGAGCAACTTCTGTATCTAAGACCCCTTACATGATGAGTACATAGGAACTAAAGGAATTGGAAATTCAATTGGAAGAGATTTTAAAAAATGGGTACATACGCCCAAATGTGTCACCTTGGGGTGCTCCAATATTATTTGCAAAGAAAAAGGATGGAACTTTGAGACTTTTCATAGACTTCAGAGAAGTTGAACATAGTAACTGTGAAGAAAAAATATCATTTTCATAGGAAAGATGACCTCTTTGATCATCTCAAGGATGCAAAAATAGTCTCCAAGACTGATTTCAAGTTAGGCTATCATCAAGTAAGAATTGAATAAGAATAAATCAACAAGACTACCTTCAGAACAAGGTATGGCCATTATGAATTGACATTGGTTCCATTTGGCTTGTCAAATGCACTAGTTGTCTTCATGTGTCTCATGAATGGTATACTCAAGAATTACTTAGATGAGTTTGTCATTGTATTCTTGGATGATATTTTGATATATTCTAAGTCTAAAGAAGATCATGATCAACAATTAAGAATGGTGTTATAGGTGTTGAGGGATCATCAATTGTATGCCAAATTGAGCAAGTGCTCATTATACAAGAAGACAATTCATTATTTGGGCCATATGTTTAAGAAGAAGGGATTACAGTGGATCCATAAAATATAAGGTCCATTGAAATATGTATAACACAAAGGAATCTCTCGGAGGTGAGGTCATTCATGGGACTTGCAAGTTACTATAGGATATTTATTGAAGGATTCTCAAAGATTGCACACCCAATCACTTCCTTGCAAAATAAAGGTGTGAAATTTGAATGGACATTGGATTGTGAAAGGAGTTTCTAACACTTGAATAATTTATTAACAAGTTCTCCAATACTAAAGATTGTTGATCCAAATGAAAATTTCATTCTATGCACTAATGCATGTAAATAAGGACTAGGTGGAGTCCTTATTCAGAATGGGGTTGTGGTGTGCTATGAATCAAGGAAGTTCAAGGAGAATGAAAGACACTATGCTACTGATGATATGGAGTTAAAATCCATAGTGCATGCCTTGACTATGTGGCGGCACTACCTCATGGGAAAAATATTTGATTTAAGGACAGACGATGGTGCTATGAAATACTTGTTTGGATAACCAACTCTAAATGCCATAAAAAGAGGTGGTCAAATTTCCTCAACGAATATGAATTTGATATAAATAATATCAAAGGTAAAGAGAAAAAGGTGGTTGATGCACTCAGTAGGAGGGTGCATGAGATGCATGATAAAACCATTAGCATGTACCAATCAGATTTGAAAGATAGAATTCTAGAGGCTGCAAAATCAGATCATAAATACATGAAGGTAAAGGAAAAACTTGAGCAAGGTATTTTGCAGCAGAAAAGTGAAGAATACAACCTGGAAAATGGTGAAATTCTCTTATACATGGGAATAATTTATGTGCTAAATTCTCAAGAATTGAAAAAACTGATTTTAAAACAAATGCATAATGTTCCTTATGTTGGACACCTAGGTTACCATAAAACTATTGCAGCTATCAATAGCCAATTCTACTGGCTGAGAATGAATAAGGAGGTTGCTAATTTTATTGCCAAGTGTTTGGAATGTCAAAAAGTAAAGGCTGATAACATACAAACAATGACTCTTCTATAGCCATTACCCATTCCTGAGTGGAAGTGTGAAGTTGTAACAATGGATTCATAACCAAGATGCCTAGAACAACCAAGAAACTTGATTCCATCATGGTAGTGGTGGACAAGATTAATAAAGATTCCCACTTTATTCTAGTAAAGATCATGCACAAGGAAATCAACATTACTCATATTTATATGAGGGAAAATGCTCGACTGCATGGTATACCCAAGACCATTGTGATTGACAGAGACCCAAAATTTACCTCAAATTTTTGGAAGGGATCATTCAAAGGGTTTGGACCAATATGTGGACCAATATGAACTTTAGCACAATCTATCATCCAGAATCAGATGGGCAAACAAAGAGAGTAAATCAAGTGATTGAAGATAAGAATGTATGCGATGGATAAACCATCCAAATGTGAGGATTACTTTCACTTGGTGGAATTTTCTTATAACAATGGGTATCAAACATCCATAAAGATGATCCCATTTGAAGCTATGTATGGAAGAAAGTGCAACACACCAGTGAGCTGGGACAACCCAATAGACAAAGCAGTGGTTGGGCCAGAATTACTCAGGGAAATGGAAGAGAAAATGATGAAAATAAAACATAATTTAAAGGTTTCCCATGACAAGAAGAAAATCTATGTTGATAGAGGCAAAACCCACAGAGAATTTAAAGTGGGTGACCATGTGTTTTTAAAAACTAAAGGCCAAGAAAAGTTCCCTGAAATTGGGAAATTGTTCGAAGCTGGCAGCTCATTATTGTGGGCCATTTGAAATCCTGGAAAGGATTGGGCCTGTAGAATACATTCTTACTTTACCTAGATCAATAAATATTCATAATGTATTCCATGTATCATTTCTTAAAAAGTATGTACCTGATGCTAATCATGTCATTGATTTGAAATGTGATTTAGGTGGAGCAGGAAGGCGACTTTCGAGTGCATCCTGTGTACATATTGGACAAGAAGATTAAGAAACTCCAGGATCGAGCCGTAGGGCTAGTAAATGTCCAATGGAATTGGTACGGTCTCGAGGATTCAACTTGGGAGCATGAAGACACTATGAGTATAGAGCACCCACATATTTTTAAAAACTATTAAAGTTTTGATTGTATGTGTGTATATACTGCACTGAGGACAATGCATAAATAAGGGGGAGGGGAGTGTAATACCCCTATGATGAACCCCAATTGTAAATATAAATGTAAATGAACATGTAGGATGGTGAGCCAAGATAGTTTTGCCAGGGTTCCTGTGTTGTTATTAGGCCAAAGATCCTAGATGCTAAAGGCCAATGAGGCTATTTTTGTAATATGTAAACACTCATATTATTTATGAAAACACACCGCTGCTACAGAATGACCACACAAAAGAGTATGGGGTGATAAACTCCACTATAAAGGGAAAGGGGAGATAAGAGTCTAGGAAGGGGCTAAGCTAGGGGCTTAATCCCAATGTGATATTATAATATTATTCCTTAAAGCTAAAGTAATGGATATTAATATATATCCTAAGTCTCGAAAGTAGGGACAAGGGAGTACCTTGGAGTGCTAAGTGTATTAAAAGACATATCCATATATATAATTGTGGATATAGTGCGAAGGGGAATTAGGTTCAAGAGGGACTATTCTTTCATGAGAGGCAGTTGTTAGTCATATCGGAAGGTACTAGACTGTAACGAGGAACCTGTACTTGTACTATTAGCGCCATCGCTGGATGGAAGAAGTGGTTTTCGGGTCGAATTATAGAAGAAGAAGGTTTTCAATCCCATGAGTATTTCTCTAGGTGAGAAACTACTCAAAGTTATTCCCTGGTGTGTTAGGCAATAGCTACAGGGCTCTGAGATTTGATGTCCGACCTATTGTTGAAGTTTCAGAAGGGAAGTGGGGAAATCAAGGGACTCTTTAGCAGAGAAGGGGCACACTTCCTTGGTTGGGACAAGCATGTTGGGAATGAGAGACTATAGGATAATTGCAACATTTGGCACCTTGGACAGAGCAATCCTTCTTCTTATCAGACCTTAGACTAGCTTAGTATTCCCTTTTCCCTGGTAGAGTTTATCCCTAACTCGGGGGTGACCCACAACTGAGAGTTATGAGCATTGTGGTATAAGGATGGGAATAATGTGGAAGGTATGCATGCAATTGGTGTTTATTTTCCTAAGATAAGTGTCTTTCATGTTCTTATTTCAATTACTGTGTATGCGCAAGTATTAGTTTTCCATTGTGAATTATCTGTTGTTAAATTATGTATATGAATTGTTATGGTAGTATGCATGTTGTTATTATTATCGCTTAACTTTGTTCATATGTAGAACTTATTATTTAATTTAATGGTATCATAATTCGTAATTCTGCAGGGTGTGTTCCAGCTCAGGGATGGGAACGTTACCAAAGCATGTTGTTGAGTCCTTGATAATGGGGTTGTTACAAATTGGTATCAGAGATGATAAGAGAAAGTTTTAAGTGGAATATCCCAACATGGTGACTGCAGATGTTACAAATTTGTATCAGATCTAATAAGATAAATTTTTAAGTGGCATAGCCCAGCTTGATGGCCGAGGATGTTACAATTTTCATGAGATTAGTTTCTTTTTTAATTCCGATTTTTTTGTTTTTATTTTTAAATTTCAATTAGAAGTTAAATTTGATGAGTATTTATCCTTTTTTTCTTTATTTAATATTCATGTATAACCAATTTTAAATTCAACATCTTATTGAGTCCTTGATAACGGGGTTGTTACAAATTGGTATTCGAGCTTATAAGATTTTTTTTTAAGTGGCATAGCCCAGCATGGTGACTGCGGATGTTACAAATTGGTATCAAATCTAATAAGATAAAATTTTAAGTGGCATAGCCCAACATGATGGCTGGGGATGTTACAATTTTCATGAGATTAACGTTTTTTTTTAATTCAGTTTTTTCTTGTTTTTATTTTTAAATTTCAAGTAGAAGTTAAATTTGATGAGTATTTATCCTTTTTTTGTTTATTTAATATTCACGTATAACCAATTTTAAAATCAACATGTTATTATTGATGTTTATTTAAAATTCAAAATAGTCAAAATGACAAATAAGTTAAAAAATTACACACATACACACACACACACATAAATATACAATATTAATTTTGAAGAAGAAATATTGGAGATTCTAAATAATCAAATTCATTGATAAATAAATGGCTCAACCCCAACATTTCACATTCAAAACCATTGATATTGATTTGGTAATGGTTAAGAACTTGTGTTTCCTTCTAGGAGGTCACATGAGAACATGTATATTTATCTTTAGTTTTGAAAATTATAGTGATGCAAAAGTATGGCTATAAAATTATTAACTTTTAAAAAAGTAAAACAATGTTGAATTCTTTCTCGAATCCTTATGTTGAGGAAAGGAATTTCATGTCTTAATTTAATATTTATTTATTGAATTTTATCCACTTATCATTCTATAGTTTGGAAGTTGACATGAGAAGACATTGAAAAGGAAGTGAAGCACGATAATTACAAATATATAAGTTTTTTCATGCATAAATGCCAATCTAGATCCATGTTAACCTTATATCTATCAGGCGCTGAGAGGTGTAACACATTCGACCCCCTAAGATTCATTAAGATGGTGGGATTTTCAAATTTTGTCTTCTTAACCATCATTGTAACAATGATTCTGAGATCAAAGATAAATTCTTCTCCTCAAAGGATTTCTAGTGACTCTAATCATGCTCATATGTAAGCTTTGGACAAAAAGATATGGCCTCTTAAATTTTCTTAGGAATTACTCACAGGTGATGTCATCATATCCACATGGCATCCACATGGACCTGCTCCACTTGTCCAACTGACGTGGACCTGCTCTCTCCTAGGGACTAAGGGCATTGGCCCCAATTTTCCTGCTAAGAATCTGTATCACAGTTCTCACCGTAAGAATTACGAAGTCCATGAGAACATTGGATGTTTTCCATCAGTCTCATCCCATTAGGATGTCAGTTTACCGTGCGTCATGGTTTATCCAAAACCTACATCCCATAAGGCTATTATCCTCTCGCCATCAGGCTCACCCATCGGGAAACTCTTCTTGAATGAGTCCTTCCCAAAATCTCACTCCCAATGACATGCTGCCACTTGTTGCTCAACCATAGGCTATTGAATCCCCTGTTTGTGATGTCAAGTTACTACAAGACTCCCCAAATGAGTCTTTCTGAAACAACATGCCTGTCCACTAGATTAGACGGTGGAAAATCGACATCAATCAACAGTCCATATATTCAGTGGGTTTTTAAGATGCATGATTCTTTTATCAGGTTCACCTGATCCGATAGATATAACAACTGATATCTATGTGATCTAATGGTCATATCCATTTTGGGATTAAAGGTTCACATTGGTTAATCAGTTCACCTCTTTCGAACTCACCTCTTCGGAATGCCATGTTATCTAGCTTAAAAACTTTCCAAAATTGATTCCTTGAAAGAGTCGAAAATTGATATTGAGAATGATCAATGGTACTCATTATGTTTGGTATTAGAAGTTCTTGATGAATAAAAGGCCCCTCCCTTCGCTCCAAATTTACCATAGATTGACACTTGTCCTTTCTGCATGGAATCTACCTTTGCTTAACAGGTTTAAGGTTCCACTACGTCAGTATTTTGTATGGTCTAAGTTCCTTTGTTAGGTTTAAACACACCAAGGGCTATCCAGAGTCTGTATTTTTTCTCCAAAACCCTTTACAAGGCTTTGGTAGATCCCCAACTAGCTCTGTAACCTAGTTGAGGGTTCTGATAGCTCCAAGTTCCCACATTAGGGTTCCACCCTCATGGTTCCATTATAGGTTATAGAGGAAGAGGTTTTTTATATTTCAAATTGTTTAGAATTTTTTTTTAAGGTCTCACAACATGAGCCTCAAATATGAACCTTTCCATTTTCAACTCTTGAGTTGTAGAAATTCACGAAAAAAAAACAAAACTGTTTCCCTGAGTGAATAAACTTTTCACTCAATTCACTCCATTCTTAGATATTTGGTCATGAAATTACAGGCCATTGGCCTAATAATTCTAAGGAAAATAATCCAAGATGAAAATTTACCAATCCTACAAGAAATTACACAATCATGCATTCCATTCATTTTGCACGTGAATTTATACAAGTTCATGAATTAAAAGCATGCACATTTATTCAAATATTTAGATATACAGAGCCCATATTTGAAACTTATTTTTTCATAAAACTGCCAACCAATCCAACTGACTAAGGGTGAGTGATTTTCCATCCAACCATAGGCTCTATTACAGTATGCTCTCTACAACAGGTCAACTCCATGCCATACCATGATACCACCAGGGAAACTTAAGTTTCTTTAGGAAAATTGGGGTTGGGTGTGAAGGCCACTCTCTTTCACTAGCAATTAACAATGAGAATACACATCATCCACCAAGATAGGGCCACCATGATCTTCCCAAATGCCTTACTAGTTGGATTTCCTTTGCACACAGGAGTCCCTTCACTGCTATATAGTCCCTCAATTCCCTCCCCTTACCAGTGTCGGTTTATGTCCAACATGAATCAATTCACGACCTTCTATCCTCAAGTAGGATTTCCCTTCTCGAATTTCACAATAGGGTCTTGAAGACACTTTCTTTCTTTGATTCCCTAAGTAGCTGCAATACTGCATGTCTGATACCACTATGTATCAGTTCTTTCCTAGGATAAACTTGGCCTTCCCACACACATTCCTCTATAGACCTATTCCTTCCTTTTTTTCCACTCTCCCCTTCTTTTCCTACCATACCTCTTTTCTCTTCAATCAATTTTCAATTTTTTTCTTCCTTCTCCAAAAGGTTCATGATTTTCCTTTTCTTGTGTTAGAGGAGTTCATGGTCAATCATGGAGGACAAGGTGGTACTAGTTGTACCCAACTCTCAATGGCTCATTAGTTGTGGGTGGTTGGTTTCCCAACTATCATCTCCCTGCATTAACTGATTTTTGAAAAAGGAGAAAGAGGGTAATATCTTCAAAATATGATTTTTGGAAAAAAAGATAGTAATGCTTTTAGGCAAGGTAAATTCCTTCACTAGTTCCCACTCATGATATCATGGTCAAGATTTCTCCATCCTTTAGTCAATTGTTCATCATCATCATCATCA
>SNQJ01S0075281.1:96845-115974 GCA_010110895.2 Picea sitchensis | reverse complement strand
AAATTATGGGGATAGAAGCACAAGGAGATGGTAATGGTAAGCTGTGGTTGGAGTTCAGTATGAACATTGTAAAACCAGTTTTTATCCCTCTTGCTTTCCATTATAATTTTTCTTCAAGTATACGCCCTGTCTATAAAGAAGAAAAGGTTATGTTTCGTGTAAGTTCAGTAGGAGGTCTGTTGTATGTGATGAAATGGTTAGGACTAGATGTTTCACATGCTAATGATGTTGTCAGATACGTGACAGATTCAGGTGCTGCAATGAAATGGGTGCTTCAGCGTTTGAGAAGCACAAATGTCACCTATAGTGGTTACACTGAGATGGTTTGTGATAATTATAATGTATATTTTACAGTTGTTTTGGATATGAGGAGATATATCAATAAATATGTTTCACAACAAAGTTGTGGAAGACATGTTGGAGGTGGAGTGACGCCTCAGAAAATCCAAACTCGTGCAAGTCACACATGCAAGATCATGAAACCAGTTTTATTAGAGAAGCTGCACTGGTGCTTGGCTTCTCTTGGCTTGCAGAAAAGGTGATGAACAAAAGGAAGGAGCAAGGTATCAAGTTAATTGTTGTCAAGGTGGAGATTATTGGGATTTGGTGACAACGAATTACCAAGAATAGATTTGGATCCTATTTTTCTGCGTTGGTTACAACCAAATAGACCAAGTTAGAATATGGATAGGGATTGCATTTATTAATCAATTTCTTGCGTGAATGTATAAATTCATGTAAACCCATAGAGGAAAATGACTGAGTGTGAGAGACAGAGTGAGAACTTGCTAATTTGATGTAATCTCCATGATCTGAATAATAAGACAACCGATGCCTATGCTTGGTGGACGTAGCCCAATGTTTGGGTGAACTACGTGAAATCCCTGTGTTTCTTATCCGTGTGATTGTTTATTATTATATGTGAATTGTGTTTTCCGCATTTGGAATTCCAACAAAAATATGACGCCCATTATCACATCATTCAAAGTCTGCAAAACAAAAGGACATGCAATAATTTTTTAGATCGTCATGTAGAGGCGAAATTTTTGAAGAAGCTAAAGATAGATACAAGAAAAACAAAATAGGAAGGAAATACCAGAATATATGATACAACGTTTTCCATGCAAAATTCACTATGAAAATAACAAAGAACATAAAATAAAACCATGAAACCAGAAAGGTAAAACAAAGAAAATATTGAAAAAAAGAGAATTGAACAAAATGAAGAGCACTTAAAGCAACATACTAGAAGAATGCCTATGAATATTGGAAAGAAGGAGAGCTATGTATGTGAAGCCATGTGAAATAAGCCAAGGGCCTATAAAAATAAATAACCATATTTGAAAAGAGCGTTGTTGCAATCCCTATCAGGACCTGGGCTAGAGATATATAATTTTCTGAAAGAAGGCGCACCGCTGCAATTCCTATCAAGATGGTGATGGACTAAGTGTAGACATAAAACTCAAGAATGGTCTCCCCTCATTTTAGTTTGAGAAAATTTCGACTTCAACTGTTTAGGAACCACAAAACTTGCAATGAAAAAAAATGCCATCGCAAGCCTTTTTTCATCTTCAAGCACAGTTCTCAACACGATCAACACTCACCTCAACGCTTGCAAAGTCCCCACCATTCTTGTTCATTCTAGCCTTCTCTTCATATGGTCGACCATCCTGATTATCCTAGGCTATCGAATGTAGGCTTTCCCAACTCAATGTGGTGCCTTGTATATTGGGTTTGCATTAGTCGACGCCTTATTCTGATAGACTTATTCATTTTTGGTCAATATCCATGAAACACTAGTCGACACACTTCATTGCTAGTTGATCCTTTCAATCCACTAGTACTCTAGGTTGATATCTCTTCCATGAAGTGGTTGCACATTACATTCTCTAAGGTTTGTCTCCTTCATTGGGTCACGTTATTCTCAAACATATATAAATTTTCAAAGTACCTTGCTATGTTGTTCTCTAATGTTTTCCCCCACCCCCACTCTCATATATATAACTTTTCAAAGTACCTTGCTATGTTGTTGTCTTATTGTATAATTTGTGTGACCTCCAAATCTCAAATGCAAGGCTTAAGCCATTGATTCACTTGAAATTTGTTTTATTTCCATATACAAATTAATATACCTGATGGTTACAACTATTTATATGCAAATTACCCATATTATGTGGAGGCTAAGTTCAACAATGCACAAATTTGTGATATGTGTTATAATCAATAACATCATTAAGTACAAGCAATTATTTCCACAAAATCCATGCAATACTTTTAACACTATCATTTCTTTATACAAAACATGTAATTGAAGTGACCCAAGATCTTGGTCACCAAGAATGTCCTAGATTTTTAATCTTCCATGCTTTATCTATAGTAATTATATTATTAGATAAGAATAACATCTAGAGTGATATTATTTTAATTATGTGTGGGCATGGGCATGTGTGTACATTTTTTTCCTTCAAAAATTATAATTTTATTAAAAAAATAAAATAAAATTACATGGATCACATGTTATACAATATTTATAAAAACTTTTCACAGGTTTAAAACAATGACATAATAAAGTTAACAACAACTATTTATATGCAAATTACCCATATTATGTGGAGGCTAAGTTCAACAATGCACAAATTTGTGATGTGTTATAATCAATAACATCATTAGGGACAAGAAATTATTTCCACTCCATGCAATACTTTTAACACTATCATTTCTTTATACAAAACATGTAATTGAAGTCACCCAAGATCTTGGTCACCAAGAATGTCCTAGATTTTTATTCTTCCATGCTTTATCTGTAGTTATTATATTATTAGACAAGAATAACATCTAGAGTGATATTATTTTAATTCTGTGTGCACGGGCATGTGTGTACATTTTTTTCCTTAAAAAATGTAATTCTATTTAAAAAAAATAAAATTAAAATTACATGGATCACATGTTATACAACATTCATAAAAACCATTCACAGGTTTAAAAGAATGACACAGGAAAGTTCACATCAAATAATCATCAAAACCTATCTTAATCCAAATTTATGCAGGAACACAACAAAATACACAAATAACCATGAATACAAAGATGCAACGGAAATAACACTTTATTTCATTAATATCAAAGAACTGAAATTTGTTTGTAGATAGAATGAAAATAAATTAGCTAGGGCGTTGGTAGCTTATCTATGAGAAGAGATGTGGCGGCTACAGACCTCTGAAATCTATGTTACAATGAGGCTCGAAGGCCTATATATTATTGCGAAACAATGGAAACGCTAAACATCCAAAAACCTAACCATAGGAGATGCAACACCAGAATATGGGCCCTGTCGGGGTAAATTGGTACATCAATTTCCTGAGGTCGTAACTTTGGAATACTATCTCTGTTTGATGCACATGATACATCGTTAGAATCCGAGGACTACACTCCTACCAGTGAATATCAAGACTAAAACGGACTAGTATTCACTGGAGCTTTGATGCCCAAAAAACGTCGTTTAGGGCCTCAAAACGGCTCCAAAAGTTCAGGACCCAAAAAACTGCAAAAAATAGTAAATTGTGCTACAATTAAGGAAACTGAAAAAATGAAAGAAACAATGGTGGGGGTCCAAGTGGAATAGGCGGGTGGCCACCAATATCCACCTGGATCATTCCTCCTCCCTTAGGAAGCAATGGTCCCCATTGCGTTGAGTTCCTCCATGAGATGAGGAAACTTATGCTGAACTTGGTCCCTAGTGAGCCACTTGCCCTGGTGAAGGAGTTTGCCTACTTTGACAACTCGATATAGCTGGATCCTCTACTGGAGGGTGTTCTTGATATGTGTGCCAAAAATACGATGAATTGTGGCTTGTTCCATGCAGTCTGGATTTAACTCTGCTGGTATGAGTTGTTCTGCCATGTCGGATGTGTCCAGTAGAGGTGGAAAGTAGGGCCAAAAGTGGTCCACATTGAACACTGGGTGCATACCAAGGAATGGTGGAATAGTGAGCTCAAAGGCATTTTCCCCTACAGCCTTGGTGATGGTGTATGGCCCATATCGTAGTGGGCGAAGCTTGCGGTGGGGTCCAACATGACACTCCTTCTGCAAATGTAGCCACACTTTGTCGCCCACTTGGAAGTTGTGTTGCACCCGATGTTGATCATGCCACTGCTTGTACTTAACATTGGCTCTGTCCAATATGTCATGAACCTGTTGGCGAATATGTTGAATCTTCTCAATGAAGTTGTTTGCCTTGGCAGCTTCAGACTGGACACGAGTCGAATCAGCCTGAGTAGCTGCAAAGGGCATGACTACGTCAATGGGACATAGTGGCTGGAATCCCAAGCCCACCTGAAAGGGGATATGGTCGGTTGAGTTGTGGAGGGCCCAGTTATAGCTATGTTGTACATAGGGGAGGCTCTCATCCCATGTGGTGGATGCTTTGAGTTGTACATGCGCAAAATGTGTACGATCATCCTATTGACGACCTCTATTTGGCCATCAATTTGGGGATGGAAAGCTGTGGGCTTGGTGAGCTTGGTGTCCAGCATTGACCAGAGACTGGACCAAAATGTACTGAGGAACCTGCTATCCCAATTTGAGATGATAGACTATGGGATCCAAAGGTGTACCTACACTCATTCAAAGAAGAGTTTAGCAGTGGCTTCTACTGTGATATTCTTCTTGCAAGCCGCCATAATGGCCATCTTTGAGAATCTATCGACGACCATGAAAAAAAAGTCATTGCCATGCTTAGTAGAAGGAAAGCCCGACATGTAATCCATGGAGATGGATTCCCAAGGTCGACGAGGGGTAGGCAACGAAGTATAGAGGCCTTGATTCTTGATGTTCGGTTTGGCAATGGCACATATAATGCAAGATCTGATGTACTTCCGACATCTTGTCGAAGGTTTGGCCAATAAAAATACTTCTGAAGTATTGCCACTTTTTTCTCAACCGCAAAATGCATAGCGACCCAACTGTAGTGTGCTTCCCAAATCATCTTGGCATGCTCGCTTGAAGGAACACAAAGGTGTCCTAGGTGACATAGTAGTGCATCCTGGAGGTGAAAATTTGGAACTCGATTACCCTCCAAGAGCGTCTTGTATGTGTGGCCGAATTCTATATCACGCTTGTACAGAAGCAACCAATCAAAAGTCTTGTGCCCACAAGAGTTGAGCACGGTGGTTATCACCATGATCGGTGGTCGACTGAGGCAGTTTGCAACATTATTGGTGCTTCCCTTCTTGTACTTGATGTTCAAATGAAACTATTGCAGATATATGGACCACTTCTAATGGCGATCGTTCTGCAACTTCCCTTGTGTCTGTATGAACTGCAGGGGTTGGTGGTCTGTGTGGATGATCATTTCCTTCCCCAAAATGTAATGCTTCCATTGTCGGCAAGCCTGCATAATGGAATACATTTATTTGTCATAAGTGGGATACTTTCGGACTGTGTCGGACAATGCCGCACTGTGATATGCCACTGTATGCATGTGTTGAGTAAGAACTGCCCCAATAACATAGTTAGAGGCATCTGTCTCGATCTCGCATGGCTGTTGCAAGTCCGGTAATGTGAGCACCGGGGCACAACATAGGTGATGTTTCAATTCTATGAATGCCTTTTGTTGAGATTCCGACCAAAATAATTTTTCTTTTTCTCCTCCCTTGGTGACTTGACTCAAGGGCCAAGTGATATGAGAGAATCCCAACACGAACTTACAGTAGAAATTAGCAAGACCCAGAAATATGTGAAGCTCTGTTAGAGTGGTCAGGGCTTACCAATCCCGGATGACTTGGATCTTGGTTGGACCCACATGCACCCCACGCTCATCAATAATGAATCCTAGATATTGAACCCGGGTCATGCCAAAAGTGCACTTCTCCAAATTGGCACACAACTTGTGTTTCCATAGTGTTTGGAGGACCTGTCGGCTGTGGTGGAGGTGCTCTTCCCAAGTATGGATGAAGATCAGGATGTCATCCAAGTACACTACTACAAATGAGTTGGTGAATGGCCGCAAGATGTTGTCCATTAGCCTCATGAAGGTTGCGGGAGCATTCGTCAACCCAAAAGGCATGACTAGCCATTGAAAAAGGCCCTCCTTGCCTTTGAAGGCAGTCTTCCACACATCGGACGATTCAATTGGTACCTAGTGATACCCGGACTTCAAGTCGATCTTGCTGAAATAATTTGCCCCTTTGAGGTTGTCTAGAAAGTCATCAATCCGTGGGATTGGGTACCTATTTTGGATAGTGATCTTATTCAATGCCCGATAGTCAATATAGAGTCTCCAAGTCCCGTCCTTTTTCTGCACCAACACGACTGAGCTCCCACAGGGTGATGAAATTGGTAGGATGTGACCTTTCTGAAGTAGCTCCTGGATCTACCTCTTTATTTCATTGTTCTCCAGAACATAGCACCGATAGATCGGTCCATTGGGAAGTGACACACCTCAGGTCAGATCGATGGGGTGCTTGACCTGATAGTGTAGAGGCACCCTTGTGGGTGAGGTGAATATGTCCTGGTACTCCTCCACGACCTTCTCCATTTGTTTTTGTTGTGTGGAGGAGCCCTGTCTGGAGGTTGTGGCCACATTCTTCTTCTTTCCCTGAGGGCAGATCATCAGGAAAACAAATTTCCTAGTTTTGAAAATGAGATTACTGCATTGTTTTGCAGTAACCAAAGAGATAACAATAGGTGGTGGTACCTCTAGTATCCTGTACAACTTATTTCCCAAGATAACAATAACAACGTGAGTTAGGGACTCATACAAAACATGTTGCTTCCACAAGTATGGTTGGCCTAATAATACATCACAACCATCAAGAGGAGCAATGTCACATAATACCTCATCGGTGAAGGGCTTGATGCTGTAGGGAAGGAAACACTGCTGGCTGACGTGAAGATCCCGTCCCTGGTGAAACCACTCGATGGTGTACGGATATGGGTTTGCTGTGGTTGGAAAGCCCAACTGCTTCACGAACTCTGCTGAAATGAGGTTCTTTTGGCTCCCACTATCGACAATGAACTGTAGCAGGGAACCCTTTATCCCTACAAACGAAGTCCAAAGGATCATCCAGCTTCTCCATGGATATTCCAACATGTAAAAATCCAAAATGGTTTCCTTAAGGCTTTGGACTGCTGACTTTCTTCAAATCCAGTAGGCTATATGTATTGTTAAACTCATCTGCAACTTTAAAAGAAAAAATCATGGTAGTTGTTCCATCTGCGGGTACATAAATAGATTTTATAATACCTTTGGAAATGTTGGGACCTAGTGTTCATCAAATCCAATGTTCTTACTCTTAAATTCTCTACCGGCCCAAGACTACTTGTCTCACCTACTTGAAAACTCTGAATTGTTAGTAGTTGGCCTTGGAAAATACACAAGTTCGAAAGGGAAGAAGTTAAATCACCAAGAGTGATTTGCAGGTAGCGTTGAGGGCCATAAAATATGACACCCATTATCACATCATTCAAAGTTTGCAAAACAAAAGGACCTGCAAGAATTTAAGGCCATAAAATTGTTGGGATTTGGTGACAATGAATTACTAAGAACATATTTGGATCCTATTATTCTGGGTTGGTTACAACGAAATAGACCAAGTTAGAATATGGATAGGGATTGCATTGATTAATCAGTTTCTTGTGTGAATGTATAAATTCATGTAAGCCCGTAGAGGCAAATGACTGAGAGTGAGAGACAGAGTGAGAACTTGTTAATTTGATGTAATCTCCATGATCTGAATAATAAGACAACCGATGCCTATGCTTGGTGGACGTAGCCCAATGTTTGGGTGAACCATGTGAAATCCCCGTGTTTCTTATCTGTGTGATTGTTTATTATCATATGTGAATTGTGTTTTCCGCGTTTGCAATTCCAACAAGTGGTATCAGAGCTGGTTAAGACAAGATCACAGGTTTACTGAAAACAAGATTACTGGTTGGAGCTATGGAGGACCTGCAAATGTGCGTCTGCAAATAATATTTCTGTGCATTCGGTCAATAGAGGTGTCGGGTCAGCTGCTAGAAACACTTCCGTTTTTTGTGCGCTGTTGGAAAATGATATTTCCTTCCGTTTCTGTGCGTGGATGGCAAGTAACGTTTGCAAATAATATTTTTTCCATTCATTCAGCCAATAAGTGATATTACTGTGCTGCAAATTAAATTAAAAGGGAAGTTGCAGATCCTTATTTATTTTACTCATTAATAAATGAGTTCTTGAAACAATGACTACTTACTGGGCTCTTTGGTGGTATGGTGCATTAAATGTTTTGTTATAATACCTTGAAATGGTTTTACACGGATTAAAAAAAATAAAATTGGATCAAATGGTTTCTTTAAAAGAATTTAATATATGGTAGATCATTTAAAAGGAGGGAGTTATAAGGTTTTAAAAGGTTAAAGTGTTTTTTTGGATTAAATTATTAAATCTTGTATTTATTCCTTAAGCCTTGTAATATTTGATCAACCATCATATTATAAAGCTTGTTTTTATAAGTTTTGGGTTTCATAAATTTCTGATCTGGTTCCTTAAGAAAAATGACAAAGATGCAGAGTTCGAAGTTTGAAGTTGAAAAGTTCAACAGTAAAAACAACTTTGAGTTTTGGAAACTAAAGATGTAGGATTCACTGGTGCAACAAAGGTTGCAAAAATCATTGGCAGGCAAGTCAAAGAAACCAACGGCCATGACAGAATGGGAATGGGAAGATCTGTATACAAAATCTCATAGTACCATTCGTTTATGTCTGGCGGATGAGGTTATGTTTAATATTGTAGGAGAGGATACAACATCAGTCTTATGGAGAAAGTTGGAAAGTCTATATATGCCGAAGTCCTTGACAAGCAAAATCTAATTGAAGAGACGATTATATAGTTTGCAGATGAAAGAAGGTACAAAAGTTGCTGACCATTTAAATACCTTTAATACCCTTATAGTTCAATTGACTAGTATGGAAGTTAAATTCGAAGATGAAGATAAGGTTATTACACTATTGTGTTCGTCGCCTGAGTCTTGGGATAACCTAGTCACCTCTATTATATTTAGCTCAAGAAATGTTTTAGATTATGACTCTGTTGTGGGAGCTTTGTTGGTTGAGGAGATGAGGAGAGAATCTAGTAAAGAAACGTCAACTTTAGAGGCGATGCTGATAATAGGTCGAACTAAAGAGAAGAATGAGATAATATTTTCTCGATCTAAGTCAAGACACAGAAAGGGTAAAACAAAATGCTGGTACTGTGGCAAAATAGGACATCTCAAGAAAGATTGTTGGAAGAGAAAGGAATCCGAGGAAAACTCTACGAAGGAAGCAAATTTGGCTGTAACAAATTCAGGTATGACCGATCAAGATTTATCCGTTTCTAGTATTTTACAATATCAAGAAGAATGACATTTAGATTCAGGTGCCTCCCACCACATGTGCTCACATAGAAATTGGTTCATTTCTTACCAATCTGTTGATGAGGGTGTAGTATTTATGGGAAATGTCATTCCCTGTAAAACTGTTGGGGTTGTCAGTATTAGAATCAGGATGTTCGATGGTATTGTTAGGGAATTAACGGATGCCAGATATGTACCTAAGCTTAAATCAAATTTGATTTCATTGGGAGTGTTGGATTCTTGTGGATATAAGTATATAGGTCAAGGTGGAGCTCTCACATTGTCGAAAGGTAGTTTAGTAGTGATGAAGGAAACAAAGGTTGATAACCTTTATAAGCTGGAAGGGAGTACCGAAGTGGCATCTGAAGTGACAGATGTATCTTATTGTTTATGGTAGAAGTATCAAGGTCATAAGAGCAAGAAATAATTGCAAGTACTGGTAAGCGGTAAATCATTTCCAGACTTAAAATCTTTGTTTCTGAATTCCTACTTGTTTTATATCTCTGCAAGTTATGATGGCGGTATAAAGGGATGTTGTGTGTGGGATCCTACTTCTCACAAGGTCATCATTGACATAGATATAGTATGTATGGAACAACCAAAAGGGTTGATTCAAGATCACAACGGTAAATTTGTTTGCATGCTAGATAATTCATTATATGGCCTATTTGTACCCAGGCAAATATACAAGAGGTTTGAATCCTTCATAGTGAGTCATAATTTTTCAAAGGGTAGGAATGACTATACAATTTATAGTACATTCACAGTCTTGATGTTATTTTCTGATGATATGCTCGATGCAAGCCAAAGCATGGATAAAATCAGTAAGAAAATGACTCAGGTGGAGAGGACAATTTAGATGAGGGATCAAGGAGTAGAAAAACAAATTATGGGGATAGAAGCACAAGGAGATGATAATGGTAAGCTGTGGTTGGAGTTCAATATGAACATTGTAAAACTAGTTTTTATCCCTCTTGCTTTCCATTATAATTTTTCTTCAAGTATACGCCATGTCTATAAAGAAGAAACGGTTACGTCTTGTGTAAGTTCAGTAGGAGGTTTGTTGTATGTGATGAAATGGTTAGGACTAGATGTTTCACATGCTAATGATGTTGTCAGATACGTGACAGATTCAGGTGCTGCAATGAAATGGGTGCTTCAGCGTTTGAGAAGCACAAATGCCACCCATAATGGTTACATTGAGATGGTTTCTGATAATTATAATGTATATTTTACAGTTGTTTTGGATATGAGGAGATCTATCAATAAATATGTTTCACAACAAAGTTGTGGAAGACATGTTGGAGGTGGAGTGACGCCTCAGAAAATCCAAACTCGTGCAAGTCACACATGCAAGATCATGAAACCAGTTTTATTAGAGAAGATGCACCGGTGCTTGGCTTCTCTTGGCTTGCAGAAAAGGTGATGAACAAAAGGAAGGAGCAAGGTATCAAGTTAATTGTTGTCAAGGTGGAGATTGTTGGGATTTGGTGACAATGAATTACCAAGAATAGATTTGGATCCTATTTTTCTGCGTTGGTTACAACCAAATAGACCAAGTTAGAATATGGATAGGGATTTCATTTATTAATCAATTTCTTGCGTGAATGTATAAATTCATGTAAACTCGTAAAGGCAAATGACTGAGTGTGAGAGACAGAGTGAGAAATTGCTAATCTGATGTAATCTCCATGATCCAAATAATAAGACAACCGATGCCTATGCTTGGTGGACGTAGCCCAATGTTTGGGTGAACCACGTGAAATCCCTGTGTTTCTTATCTGTGTGATTGTTTATTATCATATGTGAATTGTGTTTTCCGCGTTTGGAATTCCAACAAAAATATGACGCCCATTATCACATCATTCAAAGTTTGCAAAACAAAAGGACGTGCAATAAATTTTTAGATCGTCATGTAGAGGCGAAATTTTCGAAGAAGCTAAAGACGGATACAAGAAAAACAAAATAGGAAGGAAATACTAGAATATATGATACAACGTTTTCCATGCAAAATTCACTATGAAAATAACAAAGAACATAAAATAAAACCATGAAACCAAAAAGTCAAAACAAAGAAAATATTGAAAAAAAGAGAATTGAACAAAATGAAGAGCACTTAAAGCAACATACTAGAAGAATGCCTATGAATATTGGAAAGAAGGAGAGCTATGTATGTGAAGCCATGTGAAATAAGCCAAGGGCCTATAAAAATAAATAACCATATTTGAAAAGAGCATTGTTGCAATCCCTATCAGGACCTGAGCTAGAGATCTATAATTTTCTGAAAGAAGGTGCACCGCTGCAATTCCTATCAAGATGGTGATGGACGAAGTGTAGACATAAAACTCAAGAATGGTCTCCCCTCATTTTAGTTTGAGAAAATTTAGACTTCAACTGTTTAGGAACCACAAAACTTGCAATGAAAAAAAATGCCATCGCAATCCTTTTTTCATCTTCAAACACAGCTCTCAACACGATCAACACTCACCTCAACGCTTGCAAAGTCCCCACCATTCTTGTTCATTCTAGCCTTCTCTTCATATGGTCGACCATATTGATTACCCTAGGCTATCGAATGTAGGCTTTCCCAACTCAACGTGGTGCCTTGTATATTGGGTTTGCATTAGTCGACGCCTTATTCTGATAGACTTATTCATTTCTGGTCAATATCCATGAAACACTAGTCGACACACTTCATTGCTAGTTGATCCTTTCAATCCACTAGTAGTCTAGGTTAATATCTCTTCCATGAAGTGGTTGCAAATTACATTCTCTAAGGTTTGTCTCCTTCATTGGGTCGCGTTATTCTCAAACATATATAACTTTTCAAAGTACCTTGCTATGTTGTTCTCTAATGTTTTCCCCCACCCCCACTCTCATATATATAACTTTTCAAAGTACCTTGCTATGTTGTTGTCTTATTGTACAATTTGTGTGACCTCCAAATCTCAAATGCAAGGCTTAAGCCATTGATTCACTTGAAATTTGTTTTAATTCCATATACAAATTAATATACCTGATGGTTACAACTATTTATATGCAAATTAACCATATTATGTGGAGGTTAAGTTCAACAATGCACAAATTTGTGATATGTGTTATAATCAATAACATCATTAGGTACAAGCAATTATTTCCACAAAATCCATGCAATACTTTTAAGACTATCATTTCTTTATACAAAACATGTAATTGAAGTGACCCAAGATCTTGGTCACCAAGAATGTCCTAGATTTTTAATCTTCCATGCTTTATCTATAGTTATTATATTATTAGATAATAATAACATCTAGAGTGATATTATTTTAATTATGTGTGTGCATGGGCATGTGTGTACATTTTTTTGCTTAAAAAAATATAATTTTATTAAAAAAAATAAATTAAAATTACATGGATCACATGTTATACAACATTTATAAAAACCTTTCACAGGTTTAAAACAATGACATAATAAAGTTAACAACAACTATTTATATGCAAATTACCCATATTATGTGGAGGCTAAGTTCAACAATGCACAAATTTGTGATGTGTTATAATCAATAACATCATTAGGGACAAGCAATTATTTCCACTCCATGCAATACTTTTAACACTATAATTTCTTTATACAAAACATGTAATTGAAGTCACCCAAGATCTTGGTCACCAAGAATGTCCTAGATTTTTATTCTTCCATGCTTTATCTATTGTTATTATATTATTAGACAAGAATAACATCTAGAGTGATATTATTTTAATTCTGTGTGCACGGGCATGTGTGTACATTTTTTTCCTTAAAAAATGTAATTCTATTTAAAACAAATAAAAATAAAATTACATGGATCACATGTTATACAACATTCATAAAAACCTTTCATAGGTTTAAAAGAATGACACAGGAAAGTTTACATCAAATAATCATCAAAACCTATCCGAATCCGAATTTATGCAGGAACACAACAAAATACACAAATAACCATGAATACAAAGATGCAACGGAAATAACACTTCATTTCATTAATATCAAAGAACTGAAATTTGTTTGTAGATAGAATGGAAATAAACTAGCTAAGGCGTTGGTAGCTTATCTCTGAGAAGAGATGTGGCGGCTACAAACCTCTGAACTCTATGTTACAATGAGGCTCGAAGACCTATATATTATTGCGAAACAATGGAAACCCTAAACATCCAAAAACCTAACCATAGGAGATGAAACACCAAAATATGGGCCTTGTCGGGGTAAATTGGTACATCAATTTCCCGAGGTCGTAACTTTGGCATACTATCTCTGTTTGACGCACATGATACATCGTTAGAAATATCTATCCAAGGACTACACTTCTACCAGTGAATATCAAGCCTAAAATGAACTCGTATTCGTTGGAGCTTTGATGCCAAAAAACGTCGTTTAGGGCCTCAAAACGGCTCCAAAAGTCCAGGACCCGAAAAACTGCCAAAAATAGTAAATTGTGCTACAATTAAGGAAACTGAAAAAATGAAAGAAACAATGGTGGGGGTCCAAGTGGAATAGGCAGGTGGCCACCAATATCCACCTGGATCATTCCTCCTCCCTTAGGAAGCAATGGTCCCCATTGCGTTGAGTTCCTCCATGAGATGAGGAAACTTCTGCTGAACTTGGTCCCTGGTGAGCCACTTGCCCTGGTGAAGGAGTTGGCCTGCTTTGACAACCTGATATAGATGGATCCTCTACTGGAGGGTGTTGTTGATATGTGTGTCAATAATCTGATCAATTGTGGCTTGTTCCATGCAGTCTGGATTTAACTCTGCTGGTATGAGTTGTTTTGCCATGTCGGATATGTCCAGTAGAGGTGGAAAGTAGGGCCAAAGGTGGTCCACATTGAACACTGGGTGCAGACCAAGGAATGGTGGAATAGTGAGCTCAAAGTAATTTTCCCCTACAGCCTTGGTGATGGTGTATGGCCCATATCGGAGTGGGCGAAGCTTGCGGTGGGGTCCAACGTGACACTCCTTCTGCAAATGTAGCCACACTTTGTCGCCCACCTAGAAGTTGTGTTGCACCCGATGTTGATCATGCCACTACTTGTACTTAACATTGGCTCTGTCCAATATGTCATGAACCTGTTGGCGAATGTGCTAAATCTACTCAATGAATTTGTTCCCCTTGGTTGCTTCAGACTGGACACGAGTCGAATCAACCTGAGTAGCTGTAAAGGGCATGACTACGTCAATGGGACATAGTGGCTGGAATCCCAAGCCCACCTGAAAGGGGATATGGTCGGTTGAGTTGTGGAGGGCCCAGTTATAGCTATTTTGTACATAGGGGAGGCTCTCACCCCATGTGGTGGATGCTTTGATTTGTACATGCACAAAATGTGTACGATCATCCTATTGACGACCTCTATCTGGCCATCAGTTTGGGGATTGAAAGCTGTGGACTTGGTGAGTTTGGTGTCCAGCATTGACCAGAGGCTGGACCAAAATGTACTGAGGAACCTGCTATCCCGATTTGAGATGATAGAGTATGGGATCCAAAAGTGTACCCACACTCATTTAAAGAAGAGTTAAGCAATGGCTTCTACTGTGATATTCTTCTTGCAAGCCGCCATAATGGCCATCTTTGAGAATCTATCGACAACCATGAAAAAAAAGTCATTGCCATGCTTAGTAGAAGGAAAGCCCGACATGTAATCCATGGAGATGGATTCCCAAGGTCGAATAGGGGTAGGCAACGGAGTATAGAGGCCTTGATTCTTGATGTTCGGTTTGGCAATGGCGCAGGCAATGCAAGATCTGATGTACTTCCGACATCCTGTCGAAGGTTTGGCCAATAAAAATACTTCTGAAGTACTGCCACTATTTTCTCAACCCCAAAATGCACAATGACCCGACTGTAGTGCGCTTCCCAAATCATCTTGGCATGCTCGCTTGAAGGAACACAAAGGTGTCCTAGGTGACATAGTAGTGCATCCTAGAGGTGAAAATTTGGAACTCGATTACCCTCCAAGATCGTCTTGTATGTGTGGCCGAATTCTAGATCACTCTTGTAGAGAAGCAGCCAATCAAAAGGCTTGTTCCCACAAGAGTTGAGCACGGTGGTTATCGCCATGATCGGTGGTCGACTGAGGCAGTCTGCAACATTATTGGTGCTGCCCTTCTTGTACTTGATGTTCAAATGAAACTATTGCAGATATGTGGACCACTTCTAATGGCGATCGTTCTGCAACTTCCCTTGTGTCTGTATGAACTACAGGGGTCGGTGGTCTATGTGGATGATCGTTTCCTTCCCCAAAATGTAATGCTTCCATTGTCGGCAAGCCTGCAAAATGGAATACATTTATTTGTCATAAGTGGGATACTTTCGGACTGTGTCGGACAATGTCTCACTGTGATATGCCATTGGATACATGTGTTGGGTAAGAACTGCCCCAATAACATAGTTAGAGGCATCTGTCTCGATCTCGCATGGCTGTTGCAAGTCCGGTAATGTGAGCACTGGGGCACAATAGAGGTGATGTTTCAATTCTACGAATGCCTTTTGTTGAGATTCCAACCAAAAGAATTTTTCTTTTTCTCCTCTCTTGGTGACTTGACTCAAGGGCCAAGTGATATGAGAGAATCCCAACATGAACCTGCGGTAGAAATTATCAAGACCCAGAAAGATGTGAAGCTCTGTTAGAGTGGTCAGGGCTTGCCAATCCCGGATGACTTGGATCTTGGTTGGATCCACATGCACCCCACGCTCATCAATAATGTATGCTAGATATTGAACCTGGGTCATGCCAAAAGTGCACTTCTCCAAATTGGCACACAACTTGTGTTTCCATAGTGTTTGGAGGACCTGTCGACTGTGGTGGAGGTGCTCTTCCCAAGTCTGGATGAAGATCAGGATGTCATCCAAGTACACTACTAAAAATGAGTTGGTGAATGGCTGCAAGATGTCGTCCATCAACCTCATGAAGGTTGCGGGAGCATTCATCAACCCAAAAGGCATGACTAGCCATTCAAAAAGGCCCTCCTTGCCTTTGAAGGTAGTCTTCCACACATCGAACGATTCAATTGGTACCTGGTGATACCCGGACTTCAAGTTGATCTTGTTGAAATATTTTGCCCCTTTGAGGTTGTCCAGAAGGTCATCAATCCGTGAGATCGGGTACCTATTTTGGATAGTGATCTTATTCAGTGCTCGATAGTCAATACAGAGTCTCCATGTCCTGTCCTTTTTCTGCACCAACACGGTCGGGCTCCCACAGGGTGATGAAATTGGTCGGATGTGACCTTTCTGAAGAAGCTCCTGGATCTGCCTCTTTATTTCATCGTTCTCCATAACATAGCGCCGATAGATCGGTCCATTGGGCAGTGACACACCTCAGGTCATATCGATGGGGTGCTTGACCTGACAGTGTAGAGGCACCCCTGTGGGTGAGGTGAATATGTCCTGGTACTCCTCCACGACCTTCTCCATTTGTTGTTGTTGTGTGGAGGAGCCCTGTCTGGAGGTTGTGGCCACATTCTTCTTCTTTCCCTGAGGGCAGATCATTAGGAAATCAAATTTCCTGTTTTTGGAAATGATATTACTGCATTGTTTTGCAGTAACCAAAGAGATAGCAGTAGGTGGTGGTACCTCTAGTATCCTGTACAACTTATTTCCCAAGATAACAATAACAACATGAGGTAGGGACTCATACACAACATGTTTCTTCCACAAGTATGGTTGGCCTAACAATACATCACAAACATCAAGAGGAGCAATGCCACATAATACCTCATCAGTGAAGGGCTTGATGCTGTAGGGAAGGCAACACTGCTGGCTGACGTGAAGATCCCGTCCCTGGTGAAACCACTCGATGGTGTATGGATATGGGTGTGCTGTGGTCGGCAAGCCCAACCACTTCACGAAATCTGCTGAAATGAGTTTCTTTTGGCTCCCACTGTTGACAATGAACTGTAGCGGGGAACCCTTTACCCACATCTGGGAGTGGAAGAGATGTTCCTCCTCCTCTGGATCTTCCAGTTCTTCCTTTTGGGTATTCATGGTGGCAACAGTGGCGTTGGGATCCACATCGGTAATATGATTCCCTCTATCATTCCCCTTCTTGGTTTCTGATTCAATGTCAGAGCATGCATCTAATTCAGAAGCCCTCATCGCAGCCACTAGTGACTGTTTGGCCTGACACTCACTTGTGTTGTGAGTGGAGCTCCTATGGAATTCACACCACTTTCCCGTGTCCTTCTTCGGCTTCATGGTGTTGTTCTTTGCTTGCATATTTGGTAGGTTGTCTTGAGCTGCCATGCCTTGGATTTGTTCTTTGTTCTGTGGTTTGGGGGCACCTTTTGTTTTCTTTTGATTCACAGATCCAAAGTCTCACTTCTTCTGTTTGAATTTCTGGTCAATCTTGGCAGCATACTGGTAGGCTATACCAAGCGAGGAAATGTCTAGGAACTCCATTTCCTCTTGAATGTATATGTCCAGAAAATTGTGGTACTTTAGCACCAAATGTTTCTTCGAATATTTGATACCCAACTTTGTGTGCAGGGTATGGAACAAATTCGTCAGCTCATGCACATCTTGATCCCTTTGCTGCCGTAGTGTAGTCCATTGTATGTACTTGTCCGCATAGCTCCCCACAGGATAATATTTTTCCTTGATGGCATCTCAGAAATAATTCCAAGTGGGTACGATTGAGAACAAAGAGGGTTCCTCCTCGTCCTTTTTCTCACAGTAGGTTTCCCACCAGTCCTTGACATGGGGGGCGGCTTTGAGTAGTGAAAAAATAATCTTCTTCTGTTCGAAAAAGTCATGAACCGAGAAATATCCTTCTAATAGATTCAAGCATCTATCTACGGTGTTTGCATCTATTTGGCCATCAAATATGGGAGTGTCAAACTTTACTTGTACCTTAAAAGGGGCTGCACCTCCAGAGTGGATATTGGATGAATATGCGCCACTAGTGGGCAATCGTTGAAGGATCTGGGCGAACTTATCCATCATCGCGTTCCTTTGTTTTTCAAGGGCTTCCTCGAGCAATATTTTGATAGGATCTCCTGCTCCCTCATATTTATTTTCGTCCCCCATGGGCAGCCGTCGGGGTTTGTGAGGCTGATCTTGCAAATGTTCAATCAGATCGATCCCTAACTCCTTATACCCCGACCTCGTTGGGGACATGCAAAGAAGGATCGAGAAAAAGTAGACCGCTCTGATACCACTGATCCAAATTTATGCAGGAACGCAACAAAATACACAAATAACCATGAACAAAAAGATGCAGTGGAAATAACACTTCATTTCAATAATATCAAAGAACTGAAATTTGTTTACAGACATAATGGAAATAAACTAGCTAGGGCGCTGGTAGCTTATCTCTGAGAAGAGATGTGGCATCTATAGGCCTTTGAACTCTATGTTACAATGAGGCTCGAAGGCCTATACATTATTGAGAAATAATGGAAACCCTAAACATCCAAAAACCTAACCATAGGAGATGAAACACCAAAATATGGGCTCCATCGGGGTAAATTGGTACATCAATTTCCCGGGCTCGTAACTTTGGCATACTATCTCCGTTTGACGCACATGATACATCGTTAGAAATATCTATCCGAGGACTACACTGCTGACAACAAATATCAAGTCCAAAATAGACTCGCATTTTCTTGGGCTTTGATGCCCAAAAAACGTCGTTTAGGGCCTCAAAATGGCTCTGAAAGTTCAAGACCCAAAAAACTTATAAAAATAGTAAATTGTGCTACAATTAAGGAAACTGGAAAACTGAAAGAAACAATGGTGGGGGTCCAAGTGG
>SNQJ01S0075281.1:47002-67929 GCA_010110895.2 Picea sitchensis | reverse complement strand
ATTTGGGTCTTGCCGAGTGGACTAACGCTTTGAATGCTTCCAAAGGGTCTTTGCCCCTCTCGGCAATCGGATCTGGGGCCATCGTAGCCGACCTCCAGCAACTAGAAGACAAGTCGCATTAGCAAGCCAAGACCACTGCACCAACACGCATGCAAAAGCTCAGGTCACGCAGGAACACTCTGAAGGTGCCGATTCACGGCTTGGTATGCACAGGGTAACATTCATATTCGCATCAGGGCCGTCGAAAAGGGGTTGCGACCTTCAGATCTTCAAAGCGGGAGACACCGCCCTTGAGCCCGATCCGAGCACTGCTGGCAGCGAGAGACGACTTGGAGCAGGTGCCGACCAAGCTAATCCTGGCCGCCGAGAGGGCCGAGGCTGCCTGTGCACGCGGCTAGGGTTCCCGTTTTCTCCGTCCTTCCATCATAAATTATGAAATCTACTACCAAGGAATATTTCGATTGCATAGAGAGATAGGTATATGGTTTTGTTGACACAAAATACGATGGAGATATTCACGTCATAAGATCTATAAGTGTTTTTTTTTAAACCTATTTAGTGGAGTAATTAATTTGATGAGCAAGAGGCAGAGCATAGTTGCATTGTTAATTACAAAAGTTGAGTACATGGCATATACTCATGAAGTAAGGAAGTTGCATGTTTGTAAATATTTCATTTAGGTATTGGTTTTATTTAGAAAGCAATAAGGATATATTTTGACAACTCAAGTGCAATTTTTCTGGTAAAGAAACTTGTTTATCATGTTAAGACAAAGCATATTGATGTGCAATACCATTTTGTTAGAGACATGGTTGAAGAAAACAAAGTGTTGTTGGAGAAGGTTGATACCTTGAAGAGTGTTGCAAACTCATTGATGAAGTATGTTAGTACTGGGAAGTTCTCTTGGTGTATAGAAGTAATGGGCATAACTTTCCTTAGTAGCTGATTATATTAATGCCTTCCAGTGGCCCCACATTTGCAAAGTATTCTTCAAGTGGGATAATGTTGCATATGTGGTCTATTATTTGTAGGTAAACTTAGCCACATTTCAATGATAGTGTGAGGGGGCATGTGGGGCTAGTTTCCTCCCAAGTTTAGGGTTTTAGTGGGGGTTTGAAAAAACAAATTGTTTTTTTTTTGTGCTTTTTTTAGCCAATTTTGGCCCATTGTAATCTAATATTGATTATGGTAATAGGGTTGTAATCCAATGCAAGTTAATGGATCGGAGTTAATTGAAGCTACAAAAAACCTAAATATTGTATTGTGAATGCTTAAGTTTATATAATGAGATAGAGAGGTGCAATTTTTTTTAAGTTGCCTAATTTTTCACATAGATTCCATTTTTTGTATTTAGGTTTGAGTAACTTTGTAGTCTTATATTAGCTTTGATTTTTTGTCATTAAAAAGACTTTTGAATTGGTTAATGGTGAAATAAAAAGGTTTATAGATGCAACATAATTGATTGTGTGGTAGGTACGATGTGAACAAGCGAGTGGTTTTATTGGGAAAATAGTCTCTAAAAGTGTTATTAAGAGCAAAAATGGTGGTTTGGCCATCTGATTATTAAGAATGAAAATGGCCTTATTTCTCCTTTGTTTGACTATGATAACACTATACTTGAGATAATTTTTTAATTATAGAAATATATTGCTTTGCTTGGCATGATGCGTTTGTGATGGGGATACCATATTACATTACATGTGGTACATATTTGAGCACTTGTTGAACTTGATGATCATTGTGAGATCATGTTCAAGTTCTTGATTGAAGCACTTTAGTTGATCATCAACACCTTCAACATGTTGGATCACATTCAACTTCATCTTCTATTATCTTTCATGTCTTGTTTGGAACATTTTTCTTTGACACATTATGTACTTTCCATGATGATTCATACTTTTTCTCTTCAAGGATATTTTTATAGATAACTCTCCATTTTCTTCACCTATTCCGAAGTGGTGTGTGTGGAGAGTTTGGAGACATATTGGTTCAACAAATTATTACTCTATCTTGAGTTTCTTAGCACTTCATCATGTGCATATTGATGTTGTCATTACTATTCATTCTATATGATTCTCGATAGTAGAAGGTGTCTTATCCTTGTAACTTATTGAGGATCTAATTTCATCTTATGGATGATTTCCTACATTGTTCTACTCAACAACTCAACCTTGATTCCATCAAAGTCTAGCTATCTTTTCCACTTATCCAAGATGTTTGAAGTTTTCATTAAAGGGGAATGTAATCTAATGCCATCTTCTTCCAAAAGCGTTCATCACATCCCATGGTGTAATGATTGTCTAGTGGCCACATTTACCATTGTACAACTTATCATTATGATGGTTGTGAGAACATCATTTTGAGGAATTTGTACACATAATGAGGCATCATTAGACTTATGAGATCTCAAATATCTCACATTATTTGCCACATTTATTCGTTGTATAGCCTATGATTATGATGGTGGTGAGAACATAATTCTAAGGTGTTTTCACACACAATGAGGCATCATTAGACTTGCGAGATCTCAAATATTTGACACTACCGACTTATTATTTTTATGTAAATTAGTGCGTTCTTTGCCTAGGTGCTTATTCCTTTAGTCAACATTAAGTGGGAATGTTAGGATGTGTTTTAATTTTGTCTAGTGTCTTGATGTAGTCTTGTATTTAGTGTCATAATGATGATACTTATAACATCATTTGTGGGGCACTTATACATGTAATTAGGCCTCACTAGACTTTTGTAACATTAGCGCATGTGGAGATAGTTTTGGGAGTTATTTGATGGAAACCTATCTCTTAGGTAATGGTGACCTACACTCCTAGGTCATTCTTATCCACTACTTCTCCCTTATCTCTTGATGAGTTTATTTCTTACCTCATAATCAACCTATATGGATTGGTTGATTTCCACCCTTAATTGTACCTTATGATAAATGATCTAGGTTTCTCCTAGTTACTATAAGTTCATGCCTCCTTGGTCTTAAATTTTTAGGAAGGTGGATGGTGACTTAAATGGTCTTTATTGTTAGCCTTGACCCTATGGGTACTTAGGCTATATCATCCATATGATTGAGATTTGTATGGATCCTATTTGAACTACATACATGTGTGTGCTCTAGAAATTGCATTTGTGATACTTATATGAAGAATATAAGGTATTTCTTCCATGGATATTTCTCTACCTTAGGGTCTTACCACAAAAAATATTGTACCCTTTCTCTTATTTGTTTAGATCTACTTTCATTTTATTGATGCTTTCCATAGGAGTTTAGATAGGTTAGATCTTAGTTATATGTTTATACATACGTTCTTAGTCTTTCTACTTCTTAGTCTTTCATAGTAGAATATAAATGGGCATTTGAAGAAGTTCTTACCATTCTTCACTTTTGACATGGTATCTAGATATTGTGAAGAAACAACAACTTCCATTCTCTTCCCATCTTCTCTTTCTTCTTGAATATAGGCTATTACATTTTCCTTGGCGATCAATTCTAGTTGCATTTTTTAACACAGATTGAACATTATTTTTATCCATATCGTCCATTCTACTTTCCAT
The DNA here is from genome assembly GCA_010110895.2 of Picea sitchensis. Classification (NCBI taxonomy): domain Eukaryota; kingdom Viridiplantae; phylum Streptophyta; class Pinopsida; order Pinales; family Pinaceae; genus Picea; species Picea sitchensis. Next base: position 64,368 of record SNQJ01S0075281.1, on the reverse strand, counting down.
GGATATTGCACTTTCCATGAACTGGGCACCACTTTCCTTCAACTTCTCAATGGCCCTAAGAAGGAATTTGAATTGGATAGCTAATTTCTTCTGTAACACTTATTTTTCCTCTTCAAATTGTTGGTGCATTTTCTTTTTTCATTTCTACATTTTTTTTAACATCTTGGCTAATATAATGCAACCCTTGGAGACTTCCCTCTCTCAAATATTTTCCCATGGCCACAAAATTTCAACTCCCACAAGCATAAAATAACTCCTTTGATACTATTGATCTACAATTTTATTTATTCTTTTATTTTTCCTAGAACTAATGTTTTCTGGTATCACAACATGAGACAAATACCTTGATATTGCAAAGGAAAAAAATATGCAACTCTGCTACCACAAGTCCACTCTCGAAGGGATTAGCAGAGAGAAAAATCTACTTTAGAATGTAGAAACTAACAAAGTTTCAATATAAATAAATAATTCCTCTATGCAAAAAAACAGATGTTTACATTTACTATCTGGACACATCCATGCATATTTATTGGATTTTTTAAGAATACGGTTTCATTCAATTGCATAATGGAATAATCTACGACCAACACAAGTTTTGTACATATAATCCCACTACAAATAAGGTTATACAATAATGATATGAAAAAATCCGCATAAAAAAGTGCATACCGAAAATTTGAAATGGAAAAACCCATTTTGCTTAGAAAAATTCCCATGAATGTTATTGCACAATAATATACATGAATTCTACAATTATGTACTTGAACTCTATAAGGAAACTTGTCCCACATATCTATTTTGGTGCAACACTATTTTTTTCTTGGAATTAAAGTTTTCTACTCGCTACAGGAACCCTCTCCCTTGGTGTTCACTCTCTTTGTTAATATGAAAACAAGGGTTGTTAGTCAAGGAACCTCCAAATATCCATTCATACAACCCCCAATTCTTTCTTGATTTAGAATCTCTTTTAAGATAATACCTTTTGTTTAGGACAATATTTGATCTGCTATGTCTAGATAATATTTATAAACATAGTTAAGGGATGGTTTAGATCCAACCATTTCATAATAAGGTTTTATTGTTGACTATGGAAACTTAGATATCCTCAATAATAGGAAATGCTTCTATTACAGATAGTGGTTTAATTTTTTTCTAGCGACCCTTAGAGTTCCAAAATGTTGATATTTTGCATGTCAATGGCATAAAAATCCCTATTTTTCCTCGCAGAGGTGACATGTATCTCTCTTTATGATTTGGTAGGTGATTTTGTTTCATCTCCAACCAAATATTCCATGTAGACCATGTGGCATTTTTCCAATGATGGGCGAAAGAGGATCCATTTCACAGTTCAAACCATCCCATTTCGAAGGTTTTTGGTCTCTAAGAATTAAGTAAATTCAAAAGTCGAGTTCTAGCTCTTAGCTCTTGATGTTGACTTTAACTTTGACTCTAGCTTTGGCTTCTCACTCTAGCTCTAGGCTTTGGCTTCTCACTCTAGCTCTAGGCTTTGGCTCAAGTTTCTTACTCTATCTCTTGGCTCTTGATTTGAACTCATATGTTCCCCTTTGTTTTGTGCAACTTATTCATCTTGTACACCAATCTTCTTGGTTTCACTTTATGCTCACTCTTTATCTATGGGTCTTATCTTTTGTAAACTTCGACAAGATAGTTCTACATGACCCAAGTTGGGTGAAGTTGAACTTATGGGTCTTATCTTTTGTAAACTTCTACAAGATAGTTCTACATGACCCAAGTTGGATGAAGTTGAACTTACAGTAAATCATATTCCAATAGTTGCAAAACTCTATTAACAATTGATACTCTTGGTAGACTTTTCTTCTAGAGTTTAATTTTGAACAATTTAGCTCGTGGTTTCAATTTTCGTCCAAGTAATATTCAATTGAATTTGTCTTATCACAATTATTGGGCACATGGATACTATTGATATGTATCTGTCCAAGATGTGCAATTAGTATTACTCCTTATACATCACATGGACGTAATGATGACAAATAAAACTTAGGGATGAATATGGTTATCATATACAACTACTCTCATTCTTTTCTATATTTTCTTAGTAATGGCATGCCCCCTTACTTCCCTAATGAAATTTTAACTACTTAACCTCTAGGTGGAGTCTAGCTTGCTACATGGTGCTTAATTTTTCGATATGTGCATATCCCAAGTATAAACAATTTTGGTTATCATAAAATTGGAACCTTACCTTGGGTTTAGTTTTATTCTCGACTTTTTTAGGCCTCTTACCTTGGGTTTAATTTTATTCTCGATTTTTTTGGGCCTTTTAATACACATCCTTTAAGTAGTTTTCTACTACTACAATTGGTTCAAGATGATTCTCTCTCCCTAAGGTATAGTCATGCTTGTTGGATATTATTCCTCTAACTACTTGCAGAGGTATGTAGCTGCCCTCTTAGCTTTTAAACCTTTGCAGATGTAAAAAAACATTCTGCCCTCTTAGCTTTTAAACCTTTGCAGATGTAAAAAAACATTTGGTTCTTTTATGAATAACAAACACACACACATAAATGATTGAGTACTATTTGGGTGATTTTTAATGATTATTCTAATAATATGTAAATCTAGATTGAAAATAATGAGGTGAATGGGTGTGACCCTTGACGCTTCATTATTATTATTATTATTGTTGCACATTCATGTATGTTGCATTGCATTCCCTTCAAAGATGCTTTGTCTTCGAAGTATTTTTAAGGAGAAGTTATTTTGATTGATTTCCCCTTCTTCATGTGTTTTGCTTGGTACTTCCAGCTTTGGTTATGGAGGGTCATCTTGGTCATGGATTCAAATTTGAATGTTTGCAAGGTTTACTTGTCATGTGATTATAATACTTTTGAGTTCTTCTATTTTGTCTCTTGATGTGGTTTTTTGGTGATCATTAATATGATGTTTGTTTATATGACTTTGATATATAAACTTTTTTTCTTTGAAACTTTCATTTTTTACTAGTTTCAATGAATTCACCTTGTGATATAAGGTTCCATACCCTTATGGTTTATACTTATCCCCTTGCAACTTGAAATCCATGAATTTTTCTTGGAGGTTCATGGCATAAGTACCCAACTACATCAACCATTTTTCTCCTAACACCATATATATCCCACTGAGTGATAATGTGCAAAATATTACCTTTGTAGTTCCAATCTTTGTCTTCATACATAAACCTTATGGAATCTTCCTATGCATTTGACTTTTTGACCATTTGCAATTCTAACATCGAGATATTTGGTAAGGGATACAAAAAAGGCTTAGTTTTTTTGTGATATTGATAATAAAAAAATTGTGTGTGTGTGTTTCTAGAATCCATCAATATGGATACAACCTTCTTACTTATGGATCCTCTGAGTTTCAAAGTATTAGGTTCCATTTTTACTCCTATTGTAGTAGGTGAGATCTCGGGTTTTTCATTCCTAACTAAGTATTGGAATTTTTCGATGTTTCTTAGCCAAGGTGGAGTGTATTTAGATGTAGTTGTTTCATGTATTCTTTTGGATTTATGTGTTCCTTTTGGAGCAACAATTCTTCTTTCTTTCGAGGTTGACCAGTGCATGTGATTGTAGATAATGATATTTCAGGTATGGTTTCATCATTGTTGGACTCTAGTATGTCTTCTTCATTAGAAGCCTCTACTTCTTTTCCATTCACGATATTGTAATGATATAATTGTTTTGATACACATATGTGATATGACATTATTCTCCACAATTATGATAATTATTGTCCTTCATATTTACAAAATTTGAATTCTAATGTTTTTCCTCACTTATGCAATGTAATGAATTTAGAATTTTCTTCACCTAGAAAATGACATTGATCTGTGTAGCCTTGCTCATTATTCTCATATCAGGGTTGGTGTTCCTTGCTGTAGCATATTTCATTAGTCTCATAGTACATTGGTTGTTGGTTCGTTAATTTATTTTTGACCAATTTTTCTTTGTTTCTAACATCAACTACAAAGATAATGATTTGCATCTTTATATCTCTCCTTATATATTGTTTTAGTATGGATATGTAGAATTGTTTTGATTTCTTTGATGTTAAACCTCGTACCCGTGTTGCTATAATTTCCCATTCATAGTTATACTCATCCACATCACCCTTTTTATGTAACCCATCAAATTTTGTGAATATATGTTCAAATCTGGCTGGTTACCACTATAAACCCTAGGCTAGTGTCAACAACATGCAATTCAATGCCTAGTAGGAAATTTATAACTTAACAAGTCAACGCCTAGCAAGAAATTTATAACTTAGCAAGTCAAATCCTAGTAGGAAATTTATAACTTAGAAAGGACCAAGACGTTCAGAGACACACCTTCACCTATTCTTTTAGCCTTATCACAAGGGGCCAACATGTCACTTATGGGAATTGAACTAGGGTGGGGAGGAGAACTAACAATTTTCCCAACCATCGAGCTATGCACCCTAGATATTTATTATAGCTCCCTTAAATATCCACCATGGAGGGTTTTTGTTCTCTTGGATTTGTATGACTGAAAGCATCTTGAAATTTAATTCGAGTAGAAAATGGAAACTAGATGAAGTGTGGATTGTAGATGGGCGATGATTTAACAGTGGATTTGTAACAAAAATACAAGAATCAAGAGGAAAATTTGAGTTGAAAATGGGTATGGTAGTTAGTCAATGAGAAGGTTGGCAATGATTGGTAGACTGCGAACATGGGGAAATATATTACAAATTGTAGGAATGATAACAATGGACACGAATGAATATTGTTGGCCAGATGAAGTGCGAAAATGACAGTCACACTGGTTGCAATCAACGAGGGTTAGAAAAAGCGACTGAATCAAGAAATGGCAGTTGATACATGGAGTGGAGGTGGAGGTGGAGAATCATATCCTTGTTAGCACCAACAACATGCATCGATTTTTCCCATTACACAATGAATAGGGTGGACTGTGGAAACATGACAACTCATTGTGCAATGATGCTATTTTCTCAACACTATACTATGTATATATAATTTTTTGTCAAAATTGTAAAGTGAATTATAAAGCAAATTGTTTTCAATTTTTTCAGTGAATTATAAAGTCTTGCAATTTTTTTTTATTGAATTATAAAACTTTGTAAATTTTTGGTACATATTTCATTAAATTTTAAAACATTGTAAAGTTTTCACTGTAAATATTTTGATAAAGTTTAAAATCATATATAATAATAGGAAAATATTATCATTAAATTGACACTCATTTTCCATGTTTACAAAAAAATATAAAATTTTCCCTCTTTCCGATAACACTACAAGAATTAGGAGATGCATTTGGCATGGTTCTTACTGTATACTTTTGTTAATCCATTTATTAGTTTTGATAATCTTTCACCACAAAGTTCCTATATGTGTTATTTCCCTCAAGTTCAAAAGAGATTAATGTTTTCTCTTCCACTCTTATTATGGGTTTTCGTTACCGATTTATCAATTATGAAAATAATCTTCAAGTGCATCATAGGTTGTTCATGAATAGTAAGATACAAGAGTCTGTCCATCAATAAATCCAAAATTATAAGAATTTTATAGGTCACATCCCATGCACAATTGTCTCTTTGATCATCCATTTGTGCATATTGTAAGTTTCTTGGGAAGAGTGCCCAATGGATTTTTAGGAGTGGGAGGATTTTCTCTTGGAAAGCAATATCTCCCTCAATATTCCATCAATGAAAAATCTACAATATGGGTTTTGCTCGTGAATCTTTTCTGTTAATTTTTAACCCATGTTGTATTTTAGCCTTTGGGGACCACTGCCTCAAAAGACATGCACTGCCTCAAAATACGTGCAATAATGAAAACTTTATGAGACTGCCATGTTGAGAAAAAAAATAATAGTGCACCATGGCCAAGGTATTCCTACAGACTGAATAGAAAAATAACTATGTGGGAAGACATAGGTGTGCATGCCATGGACTAAACTAGGTCCCACAAACTGCAATCACCCCCACATAAGACCTGTGGCTCAACACAATTATGCGTTCCAATAGATCCATGTCACAACCTCCAATCCTATACAAGACAAGAGATAGTGAGACATGGACTAAAAGGACTGATCATGATCGGACTAAGTCTGAGAGTCCACTACATAATCATCCACTATGGTTTACATGACTTTAACATGCATCCTTCAACTTACAATGGTGTATCCAAGTGAAAATATATGGTACCTCTTGGAGAGGTAACATGTACATATATTAGTTAGACCAAGCATTCCATCTTCCCCAAAGAATGTACAAATATTCCAAGAAATAAGAAAAGACCCTTTTTGCACCCTATTTCCCAAAAAGAAAATGTTGAAGAAGCCAATCCAAGTGTTTGTTGTCAAAGAGACATAAAGAGTAATATAGATGACTTGTTGTCAACATTTTATCCATAATGATGATTCAACTTGTAAGAGGGATGCTTGAAGAAAACATCTCTAAAGTTTTCTTTAAATTTATGTAGAATATAATCCCAATGAGCTTTTAAGGATACATCAAAAGGGATACCCAATTAACAAATTATGTGCCCTAGCTAGATGATTTTCTTGTTTGCACCAATACAAGAAAGAAAATCTTCTTCCCTTATAATAAGATCCTTGATTTATTTACTCACAATTGCTAGGGAAAAAAGATCCAAACCATGCATGGTGGGAGGACTTCGACCATCATATCCTCAACCAACTGAAATTTACTATATGTGCTTTGAGTAAAAATTGTTGCTCTTTCTATTGTGAGCATACTTAGAATGTGTTCAAACACATTAAGTGCAATTCATTAGCTTAAAATTGGATGAAATATTCATTCCAATCTTCATTTCCAAAACAAACCACTTTATAAAAACAAGGATATTGTTGTCATTGTATTTGATGAGGTCAAATTGACATCATATTAAAATGTCAAGATCAAGGTTCCTACATTCACAGAAGAATCCCTAAACTAATTAAATAGAGGACCCACGACATTAACACAATCAAACCTTGAGGAAAGATGATTAGGTTCCCAACCCAAAATGTGACTTTAATTACATTAGTTCTATGTTGATGTTATGTAACCATGTTACATCCTACATGTCATAAGTACTTGTAGTAACACATATTGTGTTTACACTATCTAATAAGTATACTGTAATTTGTAAAATCATTTAGGTGATTGCAGTTTGCAAACTAAGTGGTGGATTTGTCATTGAATGAAATTATCTGTAATTATTTTTTCAATAATTTGAATATTATATGAGTTTGTTTATTTTTAGAGATTTTTCCAAGGTTTATGAGTAGCTAGTTGACTCTTAGAGTTTGACTAGTGTGATCTTGGAGATAATATGTGAAAATTAGTTAGCAAGTTACATGCTTATTCTCTCACAAAACAATGATGGAGTAAAAAGCACCATGTTTCCATGCCTTAGAAATATGCTTCTATCCCTTGAGAGGCAGAGATATGAGAGGACCAACATAGGCATGCGAGAGATAAGGGAATACAAAGTTTCTTATGTTGACCACAATTCTATTATCACCATCACCATTAGCATCATCATCGAAGGAATGGCACTACAACCCATATGGGTTAACTTCATAAATTTTAATTTGACAAGTACTATCATAGCTGGCAACCACAACAAAATTTTAGGATGCATTAATAATTATAATATACACTTTATTTAGATTCACTTTTTTTTTGTCTTCAAGGAGGTTTACCCATCCACTTTGCTCAAAATCTTGTTCCTTTGCAATCATAACAATGTACTAAATCTTGTAAAATAACAAAACTATGAACTATAACAACAATGTTAAGTTCAACGGTGAAACTAACACACACAACCATTGATGATAAGTAAAATAAGATTTAAATTTGAAACTTAATAAAATCATGATTCTTTCACGTTTATAATAAGCAGAGCATAAAAAACAAATCAAAATGTGGCATAAAATTGTGCACAATGCATTTGAAAGAAATATGATATAGTTGTTACGAATTGAAGCATACCTAACCGATGCAAATGATGCCGGTTGTATTTTGTGATGGTGCCTCTTTCAACATACTTTCCTATTGTCTAAGAGATGTTGAAGATGTTTCTAGTAAACCCTAATCTAGTGAAAGTTGAAACATACTTGCCTCTCCTCTTTAATTCCCCTCTAAACATGCACGTTCTCTAAGATATATTGAAGGTGCTTTGAATGAAACAAGTAATGCAAACCCTAGAGGGTCATATTATGAATGAACAAAAATATATCATAGTATTTATAGAAATAATATTTTCTATTATGATCTTACCTACCTTAAAAAAATCACATTATGTGCATATCTTGCAACCATCCCAGACCACGAAAATAAATATTATTCGAGCATTTCATTAAATAGCTTCAAGGACTCCTCCACATGAACATTCTTTGCATATATAACAATCATAGAATGCCATAAGACCAAACCACCTTTAAGGATTTTTTGAAAGAGCTTGAGGGCCTTATCAACATATTCATTCTATGTATATCCAACCATCATTGCAGTCTATGAGACAACATTATTGTGAAATTAGAGGAATGTTTGTCTTATGCCAATAGGTTTCCTACGATGATTATGTAGGAACCTAGTGCATATTCCATTTTTCTCTTCACAAAGCAAAGAAAAGCTCATTTCTTTTTCCAAATATCAACATATTTTCAAAGAAAACACAAAGCAAGAATAATAGATTCTAAAAGATGAAGATGCTTAAGCCATGCCACAATGTGAAAGGAAATACAAATATCTTTCATCAAACCAAAATATATATGAAGAAAACAATAATAATTAAGGAAAACACATTAAATACACAAAGCCATAAACTAATCCTAACACTCTATGTTTCTAGTAAAACATGAATATCACCTTTACCTAACAAAATTGGACATTTTTATCACATAAGTAAACTAATGTGGAATATAACCTAATATGCTGCAAGACTTTCTAAAACTACTATTCTAAAATAATTTATTACATAATTCGCTTGCCCTAGGAAGATTTCACCACGTTTCTACCATACTTCTAGTCCCAAATAATAATGCATGAGGCCAAGATCCTTCATATCGAATTTAGAGGCTATCTCCCTCTTACTTTGAATAATGAGAGGCTCTGCACCCGTTAGAAAAAAATCATCAACATATAGTAGTAGGATCACAAGTGCATCATTCACAACCTTGTAATAAAGGTTTGGATTAGTATAGCTCTTGGAAAATCCAAGTCTCATCAAGTAACTATCAATTTGTACATACCAAGTTCTTGGAGCTTGCTTGAGTCCATACAAGGCCTTCTTTATTCTGCATACATGGGTTTCTCTCGGGTGTACCTCAAAACCTTGAGGTTTCTCTATGTATACTTCTTCCTCAATTACTCCATTGAGAAAACTGGTCTTTCCATCCATCTGATGTAGACTCCAACCCATGGATGCTGTAAGAGATATGATTGCTCTAATAGAGGTGTATCTGGAAATTGGAGCAAACGTCTCATTATAATCTTCTGCCTCCTTCTAGGAGAACCCTCTAGCCACAAATCTTGCCTTATATTTATCGATACTCTCATCTTCTGCATGCTTTATCTTGTAAACCCATTTTGAAGTGACTACATATTTTCCTTCAGGTCTAGGTGCAATTTACCATACATCATTTTTCGTGATGGATTAATATTCTTCCATCATAGATTCCTTCCATTCTTTCTTCTTGACTGCTTCTTCAAAGGTGGAAGGTTCTGCATTGACAATATTTTTCACGAGTGCCACATAAATATAGAACCTTTTGGAGCTATTTCTCTCCATGAAGGTGCCACTGGGAGGTTTATGTCTTTCTGCTTCCTGTAAGGTTGATTCTAGCCATGCTGGTCATTTTCTGTTCTTGGGTACAACAATTGGTTCTATAGGTTCAAGTGGTTTGTCTAGTTCTTCACTAGGATGTTCTGGAGAACATGTACTTTATTCCTTGGGATCTTCATGTTCTTCTTCATTATTAGAGTCCATGGAATCTTCTATGGATTTATTGAAGTAAATCTTCTCATCAAAATTTACGTCCCTGTTGATTTCAACCTTATGTTGACTTGGAACATAAATTATGTAAGCTTTTGATGTCTCACTATATCCAATGAATATGCCCTTCTTTCCTGAGGGTTTCTTCTTCTTTCTTTTGTCCTTGGGAACATGGATATAAACAAGACAACCAAATATCCTCAAGTGTTCAACACTTGGATTCTTTCCGAAGAAGGCTTCTTTTGGAGTCATGTTCTTCAATATACGATGAGGACTTCTATTATGAACATATATGACTATCATGTTGGAAATATGGAAATATAGATTGACATTGATGGCATTGGAATTAACAATAGATCCGTGACGATGATAATATATTTGATGGCATTGGCATTGGAAGTATTGGCTCTACTACATAATCATGTCTGGAATAGGGATACTAATGTTGCAGTAGGTGGAGGACAAGAAGCTTTACCATTCATATGTGTTGAAAGATAATGGGTTTGTATATTAGAAACAAAGGATTGATGATAGGGAAAGCATGATAAGCTACAACAGGGGTTGTAGTAGGTGGAGGACAAGAAGCTTTACCAAGTAACACAATAAATATATTGAGGAATTTCTGTTTGACTTTGAGACACATAATATTTTCCTGCAAAGTTCTTGATGAGCTAGAAAACATGCTTCATATCCAGTACCTTTTCCTAGTTTCTCATCCTACATGGGCTCCCTATACATATGCTTGGTTCCTTTATCTTGATATACCTAAAACAATGATATGTAGGGTACACACTAAAGTTTCATAATGAAATGGAGCACAAAAGAATGTAAGATCTAGATACTATTATAAGTTACTAGTGCATAAGGAGTCCCTTACCATTGACGGTGGACCAATACCATGTATCAGTGGTAGAGCTGAAAGTTATCGAAAATAAATAATAGGGGATGATGTGGAAAGAACAAAGATACTAGAAATAGGATGTGCAATGGTTGTTGCCACTGAGAGAGAGCCCACTCCAGATGTAAGGTGCACAAATGTTGAGCAACATACTATGGATGAAGTGAAAATCAATTTAAGATCAGATGATCAAAGAAAACCAAATTCAGAAGTAAAAGTTGACGAGGATACCATTGACAACCATAGCTCAGACCATTCTGTAAAAAGGAAAAATTTAAGTTCACAAAATGTGTCACCTGCAAAAACAATAGGCTATTCCCATCATTCAAGGTATCAAACATGTGGAACAATAAACAAAGTAATGAGAGAGACATCAGACATTAGAAAAGCAGAGAAAATCCAAACCACCATAGAGATGACTAATATTGCCTGATAATTTAGAGGAATGTATTGGATTGAATGAAGAGTACCGCTTGGTTCCCCAGGGTCACAGAGAAAAAGAAGACAAGTTAGATGTGAAGAATATCATTCTCCATGACCATGTGAATGCTGAAGTGGTCATAGGTACCATTGAAAGGTGTCAGCCATAGATACTTGTCAAATTATTATTATATATATATGGTTTATTAGTTGGACACGACTCGAACTTTGGGGCATATAGTTATAACATATGTTATAACTAACATATGTGTAGATAATTCGTTTCATGGTTAACCTGCTCGTGAATATTGGATATAGTTCACAATTATATGTTATACCGTGTGGCCATATATATAAGGGGTCGAGGGCTAAGTCCTTGACCCTTTCTCCACCAACCATACATTATAACCACTTCAAATATATTTGTTGCCATGTATAGGTTAATACCTTTGTGGTGGCGTGTTGGTAGTGGGGGATATTTTAAGGCTTATGGAAGTTATGGAGGTCATGTATTTGACCCCCATTGACTCCATAACTTTTAATATTCATTAGCCGTTATAGGCCAATGGGAGGCTTCCATGTGGAAGCTTTTCATTGGCTCTCCAATGCCACATGTCAACATTTGATTGAACCAATTGTTTTGCACTTGTCAACCTACCATTCATTCACCTGGATGTACAATATACCAAGTCAAATTCCAATTAGGTGCCACATTTCACCCTTGAAGTGGTGACATGTGTCACCTCTTTATTTTCCCAAGTACTTTGACCTTTGACTTTTTTCCAAGTTTGTCTGGAACTTTGATTGCTCATATCTTTTGCATACAAACTTAGTTCGAGGTGAAATTTTCACCATTAGAAAGCTATGGTCGAGCTATATGCAATGATATTTTTTTGGGACAATTTGAAAAATTTGAATTTTGAGCATTTCTGAACCATTTTGGACCTCTATGGATGTTTCAGATCTTTTTGAACCTCTGTGAGCAATCCTGGATCCTCCTAGATCACTAACCACTACAACCATCGGTCTAGTAAGATGTACTTGAGGGACATGGCTCATTGAAATTCTTGATGAATTCCCCCTGAACATGAAACTAATTCCATAAGCACTCCAAGAGATAACCAATGCAACAAATTCACCGACTCTCATTTGACACTTGTCCCTTGATTCTTACCTCGTTCTGACACACAAAACAAATTTTATACATGTTTCTGCTCCCATAAAATCACCCTAAGTCCCCAACCAAAATATGGTCCACTCATAGAGAATTAAACTGATACACAACCCATTTATCCAAGTGTTAACAACTCTTTATATGTGTAAACAACCTCCCCCCTAGAGAAATACAGTGGATGGTCATTTCAAGGACTTAAATCAATTATGCCATATGAATGTGCATCAACTGCCCTCATGCTCAAGAAAAATAAAATGGCTAGTTTGAATTATGCGCCCAAGTACAAGAATTAACATCCAAACGTTCTAGTTAATTTTCACTCACCTATTCATCATAGAGACCAAACATCCCATCTTGGATGCATCACAACCGGGGCCATCTGGTTGTTATCTATGACACACCAAGACATCCTCCATTTAGCTCAAACACACCAAGCAAGTTATGCATTTCATATCAAACACACCAAGAAAGCTATTATTTTGGACACATCAAGTAAGCTATCCATTTCATCTCAGACACACCAAACAAGCTATCAATGCAGACACACCAAGTAAGCTATCCTCTTCATCTCAGATAGACCAAGCCATCAAATTCTCAACTTAGACACATTAAGAAATCCATCAACTCAGACACAATAAGTGATTCTCATAGCATTTGTATCACAACCCGTGAATATTTTGACAATATGACACATGCAACAACAAATCTATGCATCGTGCTCCATTTATTAATCCTTGACATACATAGGAAACAAATAAAAATAAATGGACACCATATTTGTGTAGATCCAAGCCTTCCGTGACACACACAAAATCTCAATGTTTGAATAAAATCAATGTCTTTGCCACTACCACTCTGATTTTGTATCCCAATAAAAACATATCCTCCATAAACCATTGACCCAATCACTTTTCCAATAATTGGGAATTACCCACCAAGAACCAAGGTCTTTCTTGTATTATACTTCCATGCCTCTAGGAAGGCCTCATCGACATGGGTGCCCATCAACATAGCCACCACAAAATCCTCCTTCACTTTTCCTTCCCCTCTCATTTCTTCCAATCGATACCATTACAGAGCCAATGGGTTGTTTGGAGGAACTCTACTAGGCACCTCTTGGACATTGAAAAATACTATGCTTAGAAAATCATCCTTCTTCCCAATGTTTGCATCCCATAGGCTATTCTCAAGCATCCGTGAGTTGAGCTTCTCTTTACCAATTGAAAAGACTTGATCTTAGTCAGGATTTAGGTTGTTGGAAATCCTTCATGTCCAGATGTTGTGGTTCCCCATTGTGATCTTGACATAAGGATCATAGTTCTGATTCAAGTCTTTGGAAACAAAAAATAAAAAATCTTTGCATTATGTTCATTACACATGTCGAGATAGTGTTAGAAATAAATGAAGAAATGTAATTGTTAGCAGATTGTTACAATCTTGTTAGTAAATTTTGAGGTTGTTAGAGTGTAGAAAGATAATTGATATATTTTGTTAGATAAGTGGAAACAAGAACATTCAGTTAGATAGGTATAATTCCAATTCATATCTAGTTTTTAAGAGATCTGTTGATCTCTAGAAATTCTATATATATGCATGCATGTATATTTCCCCATTCAATATATGAAATAGAGAACCAACTCTTTATGCATATAGTTCCATTTGATGCATGTGTTTAATTTATGTTTTGGTATCAGAGCTTGGTGTGAGAGGCTATGAGGAAGAGGTGCTCTATTAGAAGAGTACACAATAGTCATGAGAGTGATAGAAGCTACCATGGAGTGATAGAGCTATTGGTTGATGTGAGGAGTTGTCAACCGTTTAGAAAATCCATTGTTGTTAGAGGGAGTTGCCAACAAGAGGACAAATTGCTAACAAATTGAGTTTCCATTTGTGAAAGAGTGAGCCACCATTTTTATGGGTGTAGACACATGAGATAAATACACACTATTAATTCGATGTGTTGAAAAATATGTTTATAATAACATTGTAAAAATTGTTGCGATATAGTAAAATTGCTATTGCAAATAAATTCTTGTTATTTATTTTTCCACTTGACTATGTCAAATCTAATATATTCCTATCTAAATGAAGAAAATAAGTTATATGGATTGAACTATATAAATTGAAAGTTTAAAATGAAAATTTTGTTGGAAGGATACAATGCATGAACAATTGTGAGTGGATATGAAGCTAAACCAACTGCTCCTGCAACCTCAATTCAATATTGGGATAAAAGAGAAACCAAGGAAAATATTTTCTTGAGAATGTCTATGAAAGACATTATCATTCCTCATATAAGGGAATGAATGACATCAAGTGAGACATGGGAGGAATTACAAACTTAGTATGAAACATTAAATACAAATAGAGTGATATTTTTGAAGAGCAAGATTCTTTTAATTAAAGTGGAAGAAAATGAAAACATTATTGATTATATATCTATAATTTAATATTTAAAATACAAGTTGGGTGATATTGGTGAGAAACTATCAAGTAGTGATCTAGTGACTCTAACATTGAATGCTATGTTGCATGAATATCAAGTATTTATCAACAATATTGCAACAAGAGAGAAATCATCTTTGTTTGATGATTCGATGGGGATCTTTATGAAAGAAGAAGAAAGGAGGAAAACTGTCGACAACTAATTTCAAAATTCATATTTGGATTTGGTGGCTAAAGGAAAGAAACTACACAAAGGAAATCCATTAATAAATAAAAAGGGATGAAACTATATCAAGGTGGGGTTTCATCAGAGACAACTACCTGTTGGGGATTGGGTGTAACCTGAAACGAAACAAATAAACATAATTGCATACAATTGAAGAGGAATAATTTCCAAATATAATAGGTGGAATATAAATACATCGTTACAACACTTAAGCATAGATAATTGTGATCAGAACATCACAATGCATATCAAACACACACACAATGTTCAATATTGGAATACACCACTTTTTTACTTCATGTGATAATGAAACATAGGTTCTTCTATTTATATCTTCAAGATCTAACCAACTTCCCTGGAATCAGGAAGATCTTGTCCACATATAACCATAGATGGTTAGAATTGAATTCATCAAATTTGTGTTGTCTAGTCGACTCAACAAGGATGCCTAACTCGACCATCCATGCATCTAACTTGTAGTCAATTGCTCGACTACTCAACCGACTGATGTAGATATTTGATTTATTACTCGATAAAATGTTCCCAGATGTTGGCTGACCACCCGACCGATTGATTCCAAGAGAAGTGTGATGAGCCATTATAGCTTGAGGTTCCAACCCCCCCCCACATGCACACGAATATGGAGATTCATGAGGTGAAATTAAGTCAGTAGGACACCCCCCTCATAATTACAACTTCTTGAAGCCCAAACATCAGATGAAGCTTTATAAAATTAGCTTCAGATAATGGCTTAGTGAAGATATCAACTACATGATCATTTGTTCTACAATAGACAAGAGAAATAATGTTTTCACGAACCAAATGTCTCAAAAATTTATCATGGAGCTCAACATGATTCATCTTACTATGGGAAACAAGGTTTTCAACAACCTAAATGACACTTTGATTGTCACAGTAGATTTTAGTCAAGGTTTGTATAGGAAATCCAAGCTCACCCATAAGTTGGAGAATCCATATTGCCTCTATAACTACATGAAAGACATCATGATATTGTGCTTCTGTAATTGAAAAGGAGAATACCTTATGTTTCTTGCATAACCAAACCAACAGTCCAATGTTGAAGAAAAATGTATAGCCAGAAGTGGAATTCCAATGATCACTGTTGCCAGCCCAGTTGGATTCGGTGACACTGACTAGTGAATATAAACTTTGACAATACTTGATACCAAGATGAGTGGTACCCTTGAGATAGAAAATGATACTTTTGACTATTTTCCAATATATTTCTCTGGGATCCTGCATAAAACAAAAAACCACACTAACAACAAAGGAAATTTCAGGTTGACTGTCAGTAAGATTAATGAGATTGTCAAGCAGTTTTTGATAGAATTTAGCATTGACTTTGGTATTTTGACAATTTTTTCTCAGCGTAACTCTAGACTGAAAAGGACTAGCACAGGGCTTACAATCCTCCATCTTAAAATGTGTCAAAATATCCATTAGATATTTATATTGAGAAATGAAAAAACCATCAAACATTGGTAATACTTGAAGATGCAAAAAATAATGTTGAATACCAAGATATTTCATGTCAAAGGAGTCGACAAGTTATTTCTTCAATATAAGAATGAGATCAATGTTATTGCCAGTTATGACAAGATCATCAACATATACAACGATAATCAAAGTGTTTCCATGAGTATGGAGTACTTACAAACTGTGATCAGATTCACAACATTTGAAACCAAGTCGAATAAAGAAATTGTTGGACTTAGCATACCAAGCTCTAGGAGCTTGCTTCAAACCATAAATATAATTATGAAGTCAACAACCAGGTTATAATCTATCACAAAACCAAGAGGTTGTTACATGTATTTTTTTTTAGGTAGTTCACCATGAAGAAAGAGACTCTTCGCATCCATCTAATGGATCTACCATCCAAATTGAGCAACAAGAGAAAGAATCAGTAGAACAAAGTTCATCTTTGTAACATGGGCAAAGGTTTAAATGTAGTTTATTCCTTCTTGTTGGGAAAATAAAATACCTTTGCAACTAGGTGATATTTGTGTCGCTCAACAACATCTTCATAGGTAAATTTGGTCTTGTAGACCCATTGACACTTCACAACATTCTTCCCTTGTGTCCAAGGAACTAAATATCAACTGTGATTATTCAACAAAGAATCCACTTATGTTTGCATAGCCTTCTCCCATTTAGGTTGTCCTTAAGAATC
>SNQJ01S0075281.1:27538-46992 GCA_010110895.2 Picea sitchensis | reverse complement strand
ACCTCGTTCTGACACACAAAACAAATTTTATACATGTTTCTGCTCCCATAAAATCACCCTAAGTCCCCAACCAAAATATGGTCCACTCATAGAGAATTAAACTGATACACAACCCATTTATCCAAGTGTTAACAACTCTTTATATGTGTAAACAACCTCCCCCCTAGAGAAATACAGTGGATGGTCATTTCAAGGACTTAAATCAATTATGCCATATGAATGTGCATCAACTGCCCTCATGCTCAAGAAAAATAAAATGGCTAGTTTGAATTATGCGCCCAAGTACAAGAATTAACATCCAAACGTTCTAGTTAATTTTCACTCACCTATT
This sequence comes from Picea sitchensis, assembly GCA_010110895.2. Taxonomy (NCBI): domain Eukaryota; kingdom Viridiplantae; phylum Streptophyta; class Pinopsida; order Pinales; family Pinaceae; genus Picea; species Picea sitchensis. The sequence continues at coordinate 46,661 of SNQJ01S0075281.1, read as the reverse complement.
CATCATAGAGACCAAACATCCCATCTTGGATGCATCACAACCGGGGCCATCTGGTTGTTATCTATGACACACCAAGACATCCTCCATTTAGCTCAAACACACCAAGCAAGTTATGCATTTCATATCAAACACACCAAGAAAGCTATTATTTTGGACACATCAAGTAAGCTATCCATTTCATCTCAGACACACCAAACAAGCTATCAATGCAGACACACCAAGTAAGCTATCCTCTTCATCTCAGATAGACCAAGCCATCAAATTCTCAACTTAGACACATTAAGAAATCCATCAACTCAGACACAATAAGTGATTCTCATAGCATTTGTATCACAACCCGTGAATATTTTGACAATATGACACATGCAACAACAAATCTATGCATCGTGCTCCATTTATTAATCCTTGACATACATAGGAAACAAATAAAAATAAATGGACACCATATTTGTGTAGATCCAAGCCTTCCGTGACACACACAAAATCTCAATGTTTGAATAAAATCAATGTCTTTGCCACTACCACTCTGATTTTGTATCCCAATAAAAACATATCCTCCATAAACCATTGACCCAATCACTTTTCCAATAATTGGGAATTACCCACCAAGAACCAAGGTCTTTCTTGTATTATACTTCCATGCCTCTAGGAAGGCCTCATCGACATGGGTGCCCATCAACATAGCCACCACAAAATCCTCCTTCACTTTTCCTTCCCCTCTCATTTCTTCCAATCGATACCATTACAGAGCCAATGGGTTGTTTGGAGGAACTCTACTAGGCACCTCTTGGACATTGAAAAATACTATGCTTAGAAAATCATCCTTCTTCCCAATGTTTGCATCCCATAGGCTATTCTCAAGCATCCGTGAGTTGAGCTTCTCTTTACCAATTGAAAAGACTTGATCTTAGTCAGGATTTAGGTTGTTGGAAATCCTTCATGTCCAGATGTTGTGGTTCCCCATTGTGATCTTGACATAAGGATCATAGTTCTGATTCAAGTCTTTGGAAACAAAAAATAAAAAATCTTTGCATTATGTTCATTACACATGTCGAGATAGTGTTAGAAATAAATGAAGAAATGTAATTGTTAGCAGATTGTTACAATCTTGTTAGTAAATTTTGAGGTTGTTAGAGTGTAGAAAGATAATTGATATATTTTGTTAGATAAGTGGAAACAAGAACATTCAGTTAGATAGGTATAATTCCAATTCATATCTAGTTTTTAAGAGATCTGTTGATCTCTAGAAATTCTATATATATGCATGCATGTATATTTCCCCATTCAATATATGAAATAGAGAACCAACTCTTTATGCATATAGTTCCATTTGATGCATGTGTTTAATTTATGTTTTGGTATCAGAGCTTGGTGTGAGAGGCTATGAGGAAGAGGTGCTCTATTAGAAGAGTACACAATAGTCATGAGAGTGATAGAAGCTACCATGGAGTGATAGAGCTATTGGTTGATGTGAGGAGTTGTCAACCGTTTAGAAAATCCATTGTTGTTAGAGGGAGTTGCCAACAAGAGGACAAATTGCTAACAAATTGAGTTTCCATTTGTGAAAGAGTGAGCCACCATTTTTATGGGTGTAGACACATGAGATAAATACACACTATTAATTCGATGTGTTGAAAAATATGTTTATAATAACATTGTAAAAATTGTTGCGATATAGTAAAATTGCTATTGCAAATAAATTCTTGTTATTTATTTTTCCACTTGACTATGTCAAATCTAATATATTCCTATCTAAATGAAGAAAATAAGTTATATGGATTGAACTATATAAATTGAAAGTTTAAAATGAAAATTTTGTTGGAAGGATACAATGCATGAACAATTGTGAGTGGATATGAAGCTAAACCAACTGCTCCTGCAACCTCAATTCAATATTGGGATAAAAGAGAAACCAAGGAAAATATTTTCTTGAGAATGTCTATGAAAGACATTATCATTCCTCATATAAGGGAATGAATGACATCAAGTGAGACATGGGAGGAATTACAAACTTAGTATGAAACATTAAATACAAATAGAGTGATATTTTTGAAGAGCAAGATTCTTTTAATTAAAGTGGAAGAAAATGAAAACATTATTGATTATATATCTATAATTTAATATTTAAAATACAAGTTGGGTGATATTGGTGAGAAACTATCAAGTAGTGATCTAGTGACTCTAACATTGAATGCTATGTTGCATGAATATCAAGTATTTATCAACAATATTGCAACAAGAGAGAAATCATCTTTGTTTGATGATTCGATGGGGATCTTTATGAAAGAAGAAGAAAGGAGGAAAACTGTCGACAACTAATTTCAAAATTCATATTTGGATTTGGTGGCTAAAGGAAAGAAACTACACAAAGGAAATCCATTAATAAATAAAAAGGGATGAAACTATATCAAGGTGGGGTTTCATCAGAGACAACTACCTGTTGGGGATTGGGTGTAACCTGAAACGAAACAAATAAACATAATTGCATACAATTGAAGAGGAATAATTTCCAAATATAATAGGTGGAATATAAATACATCGTTACAACACTTAAGCATAGATAATTGTGATCAGAACATCACAATGCATATCAAACACACACACAATGTTCAATATTGGAATACACCACTTTTTTACTTCATGTGATAATGAAACATAGGTTCTTCTATTTATATCTTCAAGATCTAACCAACTTCCCTGGAATCAGGAAGATCTTGTCCACATATAACCATAGATGGTTAGAATTGAATTCATCAAATTTGTGTTGTCTAGTCGACTCAACAAGGATGCCTAACTCGACCATCCATGCATCTAACTTGTAGTCAATTGCTCGACTACTCAACCGACTGATGTAGATATTTGATTTATTACTCGATAAAATGTTCCCAGATGTTGGCTGACCACCCGACCGATTGATTCCAAGAGAAGTGTGATGAGCCATTATAGCTTGAGGTTCCAACCCCCCCCCACATGCACACGAATATGGAGATTCATGAGGTGAAATTAAGTCAGTAGGACACCCCCCTCATAATTACAACTTCTTGAAGCCCAAACATCAGATGAAGCTTTATAAAATTAGCTTCAGATAATGGCTTAGTGAAGATATCAACTACATGATCATTTGTTCTACAATAGACAAGAGAAATAATGTTTTCACGAACCAAATGTCTCAAAAATTTATCATGGAGCTCAACATGATTCATCTTACTATGGGAAACAAGGTTTTCAACAACCTAAATGACACTTTGATTGTCACAGTAGATTTTAGTCAAGGTTTGTATAGGAAATCCAAGCTCACCCATAAGTTGGAGAATCCATATTGCCTCTATAACTACATGAAAGACATCATGATATTGTGCTTCTGTAATTGAAAAGGAGAATACCTTATGTTTCTTGCATAACCAAACCAACAGTCCAATGTTGAAGAAAAATGTATAGCCAGAAGTGGAATTCCAATGATCACTGTTGCCAGCCCAGTTGGATTCGGTGACACTGACTAGTGAATATAAACTTTGACAATACTTGATACCAAGATGAGTGGTACCCTTGAGATAGAAAATGATACTTTTGACTATTTTCCAATATATTTCTCTGGGATCCTGCATAAAACAAAAAACCACACTAACAACAAAGGAAATTTCAGGTTGACTGTCAGTAAGATTAATGAGATTGTCAAGCAGTTTTTGATAGAATTTAGCATTGACTTTGGTATTTTGACAATTTTTTCTCAGCGTAACTCTAGACTGAAAAGGACTAGCACAGGGCTTACAATCCTCCATCTTAAAATGTGTCAAAATATCCATTAGATATTTATATTGAGAAATGAAAAAACCATCAAACATTGGTAATACTTGAAGATGCAAAAAATAATGTTGAATACCAAGATATTTCATGTCAAAGGAGTCGACAAGTTATTTCTTCAATATAAGAATGAGATCAATGTTATTGCCAGTTATGACAAGATCATCAACATATACAACGATAATCAAAGTGTTTCCATGAGTATGGAGTACTTACAAACTGTGATCAGATTCACAACATTTGAAACCAAGTCGAATAAAGAAATTGTTGGACTTAGCATACCAAGCTCTAGGAGCTTGCTTCAAACCATAAATATAATTATGAAGTCAACAACCAGGTTATAATCTATCACAAAACCAAGAGGTTGTTACATGTATTTTTTTTTAGGTAGTTCACCATGAAGAAAGAGACTCTTCGCATCCATCTAATGGATCTACCATCCAAATTGAGCAACAAGAGAAAGAATCAGTAGAACAAAGTTCATCTTTGTAACATGGGCAAAGGTTTAAATGTAGTTTATTCCTTCTTGTTGGGAAAATAAAATACCTTTGCAACTAGGTGATATTTGTGTCGCTCAACAACATCTTCATAGGTAAATTTGGTCTTGTAGACCCATTGACACTTCACAACATTCTTCCCTTGTGTCCAAGGAACTAAATATCAACTGTGATTATTCAACAAAGAATCCACTTATGTTTGCATAGCCTTCTCCCATTTAGGTTGTCCTTAAGAATCCGAGTAGGTAATAGGGTTAGAGGTTTCAAGCACATGAGTCATTAAGGCAATGTTTCTATGATTCTTCTGTCTTCAAGTTTGTTAGGCTGAGGAAACATCATCAAAATTATGACCAACAACTTCAATTGTCTTGGCAGACCATCTGGGTTAATAAGAAATGAGTGGACTATTATTCACTGCAAAAGGTCGATCATATGTCAAAATAGTTTCAATCGACAAGATGGCCAACTAGTCGAAACAGAAATTTACTGACCAGTCAAATCCAAGGTTGAAGGTCCAGTTGAAACAAAACAGACTTCGACTATCCAGTTGAAGGACTAAAAAATAGAGCATGAGAACCATAGTTGGAAACAAAAACAAAGTGATAATCCTATAACAATATAGAGAAAGCATTCACCAACTTGTTACTAGCATACTTTTCATCAAACCATACATTTTTTTTGATAATGATTTGTCATTTGACATGTTCAAAAATTGGATAGGATTTATACTCTTCAGAGTAGCCCATTGTTGACCCAAAAATCTACTTTGGGCTCAACATGGTGTTTAACACCTTCATTCCTCCACAATTTCGCCTGAGGGTTGCTCCTAGCAGCCCTTTGTGCTATGGTTCCAGTCGAAGACAATGGTGGGGGTCATAGTTACTATGGCCTCTTCCCTTGAAAGAGTATCAGTTGGATTCCTTCAAAGGTTTTTTTTTATATAAGTATGTAAAGACTTATCAGGCTCTAGAAAGTATCAGGTAACAATGTCAAGTCAGATGGAAACAATCCAGGTTAGTTCAGGGTTGTTGCATTCAGTTGGGTCAATGTTTCTAGGACTAGTTGACGGATAGTGAGGTCAAATGGATATCAAAGTCATGGTTTTCCCCACCCTAATATTTCCTGTTGGGAAATAGTATAACAACCAAAATCATCACTATTCCCACCAACATCTCAAACGATACCCAAACGAAATCATCCCAACCTTGCTCAACTTGTTAGGGGACCATGTTATTTTCCCCTCAGGGGAGGCATTCCTGAGGTAATTTTTGATTTTGGAAACCCTCCCACATATTAATGCCTCATGTGAAGGCTGCTTAGTTCATATTTTATGAGCTAAGAACATAGTTTGTGAAAATTTTATCGTTGGCCCCTTTCGCTTATCACTAGGAGGGTCTCGTGGGGACGGGGTCCTTTCTCAAAGAATAAACTGAAGTCTTTTAACATTTTTGGAAATACAATTCTTCCATATTGTAGGTATCAGGACAATATTTCTAAAAAGATATCATGATATCGATTTCAAGTCCATATGACCCCCCTACGGAGGACGCAAAGTTCGCATCACCCGAATGGAAAAAACCAACATCTGTGACTTCCTTGTCTAATTTTTTTCATATTTCTATTTAAAAAGAAAATTAAACCTAACTTTGGTGTAGGCAAGTTCGATACCTTTCCAATGGTATATCTCGTACTTGGTTTCGACCCCCGGTTGGTGAGAATGAGCCTTCGCAAGTTCATGACCACTTTTGGACACTAGATGGGTTGCAGTGGTTAAGGATTAAAAAATCGTTGTTAAGGGATTTTAAATTAGGAATTCAACGATTCCACGCTGTAGTGGACTCAGATACCTTTCTAGTGGCTCCTAATTTTCCTCATTCTAACCTCGAATGGCCCGGTTAGAGCTGTCACAAGTTTGTGAATTGTTTCGGGAAAAGGGGGCCAACCAACCTGCATAGTGGGGTTTCATGAGAAATAAAAAAGTCATTGGTGGTTCCAACACACAAATATATGGACATTGCATTGAATAAATTGTTGATACCTTTCCAATGCTACTTCATTTTCCTCGATTGGATATCGTATGGCGATGTGGTTCCTTTTGCAAGATTGGGTGTCATGTGGTCCCACCAGCAAGTCAAGGCCTTTGAGCGGTAAGTATTCTGGGACAAAATTGAGGGGTGAGGTGGCATAATTTCAGATTGGTGACCACATATTATTGATGGGATCGTCGAGATCTTTCCAACGACGTGCTCTCCGTCCAATTCTGACCCCGTCTCATCTAACAACATTTTCTGGCTAAGTCAACAAGGTCATGGTCAAAAGTCAAAGTCAAAGTCAAACTTTGAATTTACACAATTTTTGAGGGAAATATTCAAAAATAATGGAAAAATTAAAAAATTAAAAAATTGAGAAAAGGGGAAAGGTGACATGCATCACTCATGCAAAATTGGGGAAATTATATATATATTTTTTTTGGAAAAAACAAAACCCACCCTCCTCAAAGGGGTTCTAGACAACAACTGAGGTCTTCAATGGAAACAAGCCACAACCATGTACCAACATCATAGGGCAGAGTACAGGTAACCTCCCATAAGTCCCACTTCTGAAAAAAAATATTGCTGGGTTATTCAAACAAATGGTGGATTTTTGTGTTGAAAAAAGGTTATTTATGCCATTAAAATTATGATTTCAGAGTTGGTATGTGTGTCTGCATGGTTTCTAGTTCAAATATATGGTGGTTGGTGTGATTATGGTTTGTTATTTTCCTGTGCAAAGATTCAAAGATAAGGGTATTTGAAACCCTCTTGGGCACCAAGCCCAAGCCTCCAAGCCCTTTTAAAGAATGAAATTTTCTGAGTTGAATGACCATTTGCAGACCTGTACATTCTAACTTGGAGGCCCTATGATTTGAACCCCAAACCCCTCCCTTTTTCTGCACTAAAAATGCCCAGAAATTGGCTAAAAATAAAAAAAAAAGGAGGGGAGTGGGTTTGAACCCAAGACCTCCCACTCCTAAACTATGGAGAAAAACCCACAAAAAAAAATAAAAAAAAATTGATTTGGTATGTGGTCGACCACCAATGCGCCACCACCAACACACGACCTCCTCCATTCCTCCACATCCCGCGCATCCAGCCACACCAGTCTGTTCCTCCTCCCCCATTGGCTTCCCTCCTCCTTTCCATGCATGAGAACCTCCCCCCTTACAACTCATCCCTCCACCATACCTCTGCACCCAACTCCATTCCCTCCTCCTCTCCTCGCGCATTGCCACCACTTCCCCCCTTCCATTTCCTCCTCCTCCCCGCAGGATTACACTCCCCTCCACCTACTACCACCACTGCACAGTCCACACAACCTCCCTCCATTCCCCCGCATCCTTATCCCCACCACTCCACTCCTCCCCGCTCCCTCCTTCCACCGTGCGTCCCTCCTCCGTGCTTCCTCCCCATGTGCTGCCTCCACTCCAAAAACACTGCGTGCAAAAAAATACGCTCCTCCTCCCCCTCCGGCTTATGATTTTTTGGGAGGGTCTTTCCGGGATGGTTATATGGGCAACCAAGGGCGCCGGGGTAGGGGGTTTAAAATTGTTTTTTTTTTATTATTTAAATTTTAGTTTTTATTATATAGTTTTTATATATTGTAAAATTTGTTATTAAATTTTGAAATTTTATTGTTATTTTTAATTTAGTTTTATTCATTATATATAAAAAATATATATTACACACACACACACACACACACACACACACACACACACACACACACACATATTTAAACTATACAAATACAAATTTTAATTTCCCCCCTTGGGTAACTGGGATTTTTAATGCCATAACTTCGCCATACAGAGGTGTAATTTATCCCATAAATAGTCAAAACGACTGGGGTGAAGTCAATAATGCAGCCATGGTATTCACCTACTCAAATTCAGCCTAGAATTTTAGTGGCACTTCCTAGAGTGACAAGGGCTCGTAATTGGCCCAAAACCACACGCCGAAAGGAGACCTAATTGGGGGTGTCTGAGGACAAATTGGGCCAAAACGAGGAAAACCCATTTCAGTTACAGGGATGCAGGCCTATCAATTCTGGTTTCCAGCCCATATTTTTTCCTCAATTTCAATTTTTCCCTGATCAGTCTCCCAACCAACTCCTTCCCACGTACCTTTCTGACGCCATATCTTGCTCATTCAGAGTCAGATTTGTGCCAAACAAAAGGCAGTGGAAAGGTAGCGAACAAATATAAAACATGGAAACATAAAAAATCAGTTTTATGGATGTTTGGTACATGATAAAATACTCCCATGGTTCAGGCATAAGGGGTCCCTTTGCCAGAAAAGGTCCAAATCAAAGCCATGCTTCGGTCAGCTCACAAGGAAACTTCTAGGAAGAAAAGGGGGGGTATAATAAGATATGAAAAGTACTTGAACAAAATACATTTAATTACATACAATGACCAAGCCCAAAGGCCCCTTGAACTCATAAACAAATTTTCAATTTCCCCACACCTTGGGGCTTCATCCCGATGAATTCGACAACCATGGATGGTCAGGAACTGTCCTAGTTAACTTCATCTACAACTGAAAAACATGGTACCAAACAAAGATTCTTTGGGATGGTACAAATCCCAAGGTAAATGATGACGTGGCATACTAATTTTTGTCATTTTATGAAAATGACCTTTTTGTAGTAGTTTGGTACCCAAGGATTTACTTTGGCTTTGTTGGCCCTTGATAAGGTTTTGAGGAAACATTGGTCATGCTTGACCATTTTTGGGACTTCAACAGGCTGGTCAAAGACAGAGCGCCCAGGTGAAGTGAAGATCGTGGGATCTCGTCCATTTTGCAGGATTTTTGGGCCTTTTACAGTTTATGTAATGGGTATGCAATGTGTTACACATCAAAATCACTCATTACAATGATGGCCTAGTGTCGTCATCACTAATGTCGCAAGTGTCGCAAATATAATACTGTCAACATGTCTATGTCATGTCTCAGACGACATTATCAAGAACACTTACAAGACACCTCAAAAGACTGGTTTTGAAAAGGAGAAGTCATTTGACAAAGAGTACAAGTATTTTTCCATGGAGAAGACCACTTAAAATTCAAATTTTGAAGGCAACGCTCCCCTACCCACTGTCAGAGAGCGCCAATGCTCCCTAACCTCCTTGGGGGGAGCGTTGCAATGATCTATGCACCCTTTTGGGGGAGCGCTACCCTTTTTGAGAGAATTTTGGTTTGTTGAGATAAATTAGGGAAGAATCCCCTCAATCTCTGAAGTTGGTTGGATTTGAATATGTGGTCAAGGCATGATCTTAGGGAAGATACACAACTGAAGGAGAAGGATCCTCAACTTATCCCAAGAATCTCTCAAGTGGTTTAGCCTCTCCAAGCCTATATAAGGAGGCCTCCGCATGGTGAAAGGGGAGAAAAGACACTGTGAAGTATCAAACTTATGATCTCATAAGGGAGATATCATTGAAGCATTAACATTTTGTATGTGGATTATTTGAGCAAGGGTATAGACAAAGAGAACTTGGTGAAGATGCTATACCAACATCCATGGATGTAAGGATCTCATTTTCTTTTCATTAATATAAATCTATTCTTGGCCTGTTTCCTTTAAAGTTTGTGTATGTTTCATAAACTTGCTTCTTTCATAGATTCATTATGAAGCTAACCATAGTAGAGTAGAAATTATGCCTCATTGTTTTTTCTCATTGTATTGCAGGATCTGAAGGACTTGTAGATCAAGGTCAACCTGGATTGACCAAGGACAAACGTCAGTGCAAAGGTATTTACCCTTCTTCCTTCTTCTTCTTTGAATAGTTCAGCTTCGTAGAAATTAAAGTCAGTGTCCATAATAACAATTTTCTATCTTGGTCATAGGGTTCTAGTATCCAAGAGAGAATCCACTTGTCCACAGGGGGAATTATCTGTAATAGAAATTGGCGACTGCCGAGGTAGGCTTACACTGCATGAAATCAATGCCCCATTTGGCAAAGGGGACGATGGAAATAATGGGATACAACGGAGCAGGGTGGGTGCATGCCTTGTTATGAAAGACTTGGTAGGGTGGGAACCTTTTGACGGCCTCAATAGAATCCTTGAAGATAGAGGGCCAAAAGTAACCGACACGTAAAATTTTCTGAGCAGTAGCCATCCCAGAAAAGTGACCGCCACAGGCTCCAAGGTGATAGTCATTAAGAACACATTCATCTTCTTCATGAGTCAAACATCATTGAAGAATTGTATCAATACCATGATGATACAAAGTATCACCGATGATAAAGTAACGATGAGAGTGGTGATGAATACGTCGATGTTTTTCATGAGAGAGATCATGCTAAAAACATTGGGTCTGGAGATAAAGGATGATGTCTCCATACCAAGGATCAGACATGCTGATGAGGAATAAATATTTGTTGGGAAAATAATCTCTAGGCTCAGTGTCTTCATCAACATGGGGAAGGTCACATATGAGCTCCGAAAATACCAAGGATTTTTTGGCTTTGGACTTAGCAAATTCGAGATCAAATTCCTGAAGGATGACGATCCATTTGGAGTATTTTCCCCCAAGAACCTGACGAGTCAGAATATGATACATGGGGTTTGAGTCTGCGATAACTGTGGTAGTGCATAGAAAAATGTAGTGATGAAATCTCTAGACGATGATGATGACTGCCAGAGACAACTTCTCAACATGTGAATATCAGAGTTTTGGACTAGATAGACTTTTGCTCAAATAATATATCACATGTTCTTCACCGGAAGTGTCCTCTTGAACTAATGCCATGGAAATAGTGGAAGTAGAGGTGGCTAAGTAAAGGATGTAATCCTCAGTATAGTCAGGAGGATGCAACAAAGGAGTGTTGTCAGTTCATTCTTCAGAGCATCAAAAGACCGTTGAGCAGTGTCATCCCAGATGAAGGGGGGCATCCTTATGCAATGATCGCATGAATCCTCTGGTAATCTCAGCATAGTTACAAATGAAATGATGAAGAAAGTTTGCTTTCCCCCGCAAACTTTGGAGTTGTGTCAGATTAGTAGGTGGAGGTAAGGAAAGGATAGCCTTGATATTTAAGGGATCCACCCAAATCTCGTCCTTGGAGACAACAAAACTGATGAGTCGACCGGATTCGACAACAAAAATACATTTATGTGGGTTCAAATGAATATGGTAGAACTGACATCGAAGAAAAATAGCCCGTAGATGACCGAACTGGTTTGATCAACTGGATGAATGGGAAGGTAAGTCATCGAGGTAAGGTTCTTCAATATGTTTGATGTCATGGAAAGCATAAGACATGGCCCGCTGGAATGTAGCACCAACATTTTTAGGCCAAATGGTAGCTTCCGATAGGCAAAAGTTCCCCATGGGCAGATGAGGGTTGTTTTATGCTCATCAACAAGTAAAATATCAATCTGGTTGTATCATGAGAAACCGTCCATGAAAGAGAAAATCACGCTGTCGACAGAGTTATCAATGATCTAGTCAATGAAGGGAACAGGGTAATTGTCTTTTGGACAAGCCTTATTGAGATCCCTTTAATCAACACAGATATGAATGGTTCCTTGCTTCTTAGTGATGGGAACAATATTTGAAACCCATTCTGTCAAAGGGACAGGATAGATGAAGCCATATTTCAATAATTTCTCAACTTCTTCCTTAATAGCCGTGGTTTTCTTGGGATGGATCGGGTGTAGTTTCTGTTGAACAAGTTTAACACCAGGGTAAGTTTTGATTTCATGCACAACAATTGACGGATCGATCCCTGACATTTCTTCGTATCTCCAAGTGAAGACATCACATAACTCTTTAAATAAAGCGGTATAAGAGACCACTTCCTTGGGAAAACAAGTAGCAACGAGATTAACATTTTCCATGACAGCTTCCTTGATGGAAATGTCAATAAGGACTGTAGAGGAGAAGTTTCCCATATTCCCTTCAGAAATAATATCTTGTGTAAGTATGGGTGATTGCAGAAATTCGACAACATCGAGAGGGAAGATAGAGTGTATATCTTCCTGTATTTATTCAAGAGGTGGAAGAAAAGAGGATCGATGATGGTTACCATCCCAAGGCATGTCGTCAATGCTAATAATTTCCATGATAGCTTCATCAGATGGGAAGATTTGGGAAATGTAGTCAAAAAAAGATGACAAGGAATGTAACCAAGAGGGCATCAAGTAACTTTCGGATGCTAAGAGATGTGGGTCATCCGATGAGGGAGAAGCATATTGGATAGCAATGTATGATGTCTCATCTGGACTAAGTGGCATGGTGTCACCTAGTACATCGAATTCCAAGGGACTAGGTACAACCCAAGGGTCAGATGATTCCAAGGATTGGTAAACCATAGTCTAAATCATATTGATAGTGGAAATATGATGTATAGTGGGTGGAAGTGGTGTAGGGAAGGTACCCATGAGGCTCGAATATTTCAGAAAGCCAACACCAATGCTTTAATACATAATTTTATGATCTCCCAAGAAAGGAATATTGTTGGTAATAGAAGTGCGAGCATCGGGTGTACATAAATCCAACTGATCAATGGTGACAATTTTGCCCTGATGAGGAAAATGCACAAATCAAAATACTGATGAAACAACAATATTCATCGTGTAAAACCAACTTCTTCCGAGTAATAAGTTGTAATCGAGTGGAGCATCAACCACTTTGACATCAACAGAGACGGTTTTTCCGCCCAAATGAATGGTTAAGGACTATAAAAGTCCGTGGGGATGAAAAAATCACCTATCAAATCTGCGTAACATTGTAGGGGATTTGTTAAGTGTGGGTGATTTTAATATTTTCCAACAAGCCAAAGACATGACACAAGTAGAGGCTGCCTCATCCAAGATAGTTCGGTGAATTTGTTTATTGTGAACAACAATGTCAATTTGAAAGGAAAATAGGTGAGAGATTCGGGACTTAAAATTTTCCAGGTTAAACGTGATATTGTTGGACGACTCAGGATCAAAAGCGCCAATCACAGCCAAGAGCGTTCTACGTTGACTGGGAAAGTGCTGTAGAACTTCCAACATGGACATAGTGCACGGTGCTTGAGCCAAATCTTCAACGATGTTGTAGTTTTGGGAGGCACATGAAGTAGGATTAAAGGTAGATTTACGGATGGTGCTCTTGGGAGGATGTAATATAGAGTCGAACGTAGGCTTCTCAATCTGAAGTGATCTAGATGGAGGAATAATAGATGGAGGACTAATGTAGGATGATGATGGATCTGGTACAATACCGTTAGTGGCCGGTGCTTTATCAGGTCTAGCTGGAGGGTCGTATGTCTTAGAGCGAGTGGTCAAATCAATCCCATTAAACATATAGATATGGGCACTTGTCGAAGCTTCATCATTAAAGGGGTGGCTGGAACTGCCCTCGGGAGAGGGGGTTTGAGCAACCAAATATTCCCTTTAAATTTTTTGGCCATTTCTTCGCGATGTGGACAGTCTCTAGTGTAGTGATATTCACCACAAATAAGACAGGGGAATTTTGGTTTGCGCTATGGTTGATTTTCAGGAGCAGGTGGAGGAGTTTGAGTTTTAGGTTGTTCATTGTTATTATTATTCTTTTGTTTGTTCTTTGTCTTCTTCTTACCTATGGTTTGTTGTGAGGGGGCATATTGAACTGCATTCACTTTAGAGACTTAAGTCAGATGGGAGGTAGATGAGGGTGAGTTTGAATTGGAAGTAGGTGCCGAAGGAGGTCGATTCACGGTTCCAGTCGATGGAGAAACAAATTGGGCCTTGACGAAGTCGATAACTCCATCTGCATGTGAGGAGGATGGAGGTTTGGATGGATCAGTAGTGGCATGAGAAAAATTTGGGATCAACTCATACAAAGTACCATATTGAGAATAGACCAAATCTAAGTATTGAGCCCGAGCAATGGCCTCTTCGTCAAAGACTACGCCACCCATGGTGACATCACGAGAAATCAGGGGTAATAGTGATTTAGTGAACCATTATGCCAATAACTGGTCAGGAATGACTACTTTGATCAACCTTCGTCATCGTCTCCATTCATGGATATGATCAGAGATGTGTACAGAGTTAGTTTGATGAAGGGAGGTTAAGATTTCGGTACTTGTCTCGTAATTAATGGGTAGTTGAAAGTGAGCGAGAAAGGACATGGCAAGGGAGTTAAAATCTTGAAAAGAACTTCGTGGAAGTTCAATATACCACTTGGTTGCTGAGCCCAGAAGCGTTCTCTGGAAAAGACATAAATGTATAGAATCTTCCATTAAGGAGTTTGATGAACACCATAAATGGAAAGTCATCACATGGTTATTATGGTCTTCTCCAGATTTACTGTCAAATTTTGGAATATCAGAGGGTAATTTAGCAGGGATCATTGGCCAAAAATTAGAATGTAATATAGGATCATTAGTCAATTGAGATAAGTCTGGAAGATCCAGAGTTGCGAGAAATGGTAGTTTTCAGTTAACCTGAGGATGATACTGGTGTGGCATGGGGACACCAGTAGGACCATAAACTAGGTTAGGTGGATAATTGTATCCAACAAATCCTCCCTCATACCGTTACTTTGGACCAGTGTATCCAGGATTCAAAGAGGGTTGAGAAACATGTGAAAAAGGAGGGTAACCTAATGGGTTATGAGGATTATAAGTTGGCTGATGCGTTTGCCCATAAGGGGGATAGAGAGTTTTCCCATGAAGAGGATAAGACTGTTTCTTACCTTGAGGATGTTTCCCCCCAGAGAAAAATGGATTTCCTAGAAAAGGAATGTGCCAAGGATTCGTTAACACATTCTGTCCATATGATGGATTATGGATTCCATCTTGAGATTTCCCCCAAAATTGAGGTTGACTCCCAAATGGGGGTTTCCCCCCAACATGAGGTTGACTCCCAAATGGGGGTTTCCCCCCAGCATGAGGTTGATTACCTAGAGGTATTTGGAAACCAGTGCCTCCAACTAGATTAGAGCCACGAAAACTAGCTTCTTCAACTTACGGTGTAGGTATAAAACTAACAACGACGGTATAATTAGGAGGAACAAAAAATCCAGAAACTCCGGGTGTAACTTCGGTAGTGTTGGCAGTGGAAGGATTTAGAGCTCTATACCCAAGTGGAAGTGACCGGTTCAGTCTAAGTGGTGTCCCAATTGGAGCTTGGGATGGTGTCATGTTATCGGTGGGGATGGTAGCAACATGGGGGACCATAGTGGAATGGGCCATTTGGAGGGAAATGGTCAAATGGGGACCAACTGACTGAGCATTTTGACTAATAGACTATGTGTCGGGAGAAACGGTAGCACTACTGGGTGTACTATAAAATTGATCTAAGGGTACTATGTAAGTAACAGATGTTTCAGGTACTTGCGATACACCAAAAGTATCAACACTTGTCCCTGATCCGTAAAGGTATCGCATTGTGCGGGATGGAATTCCATATATGTCAGTAGTACAAAAAGGATTCTCACCTTCAGGTCCAATAAGTGGTCCAGTGGGTATTCCAGAAGTGTCAACAATAATTTCTCCAGATGAATTTAGTCGGAGAATACGTCTCTCGGAAGCGTGAGGAAGACAGAAAGACTCTAGAGAATCGAATATTCGGAAATGATCTAAAGAGTCAGTTCTTTCCACTTGAGAAGTGGTGGTATATTGGACCTCACTCTGTTGAGGAGAGTACTCTAGTGGGTCAGTAGGCAAAGGTTGATAACCCTCCAGATCTTCTGGGGGTAGTCCTTGCATTCTGCGTGAACGACATGGAGGATCAATATTTCTCGAACCAAAAACTTTACGCAAAAAATTTATGGCCAACTAATCAAAAGCAACAAAACACGCTAAAAATATAGGAATCAAACCAAGAAAACAAAACCTTCTCTCGATGACCCTACTAGTTGGTGATGAAATCCAACGTCGCGTGATCAAGTCAAGAAGGGGCTAGGATATGAGTGGGTGGAACAGTTACGATGGCGACCTGCTTAATGGACTTATGCCTTGGTGCAAGCTTCCACACAGTAATTGTGGATTTACCCTCCAAGGAGCCCGAGTGAGTTTGACCAACGTCTGTTCCAGGTAGAGTGAGACTTCCCTTCATTGTCACCTTGTGTAAAAACCCTAAATATTATGGCTATTAAGGACACCAACTCGTAGTCAGCCCCTGGGAGGGTACAGTCAATAGTCCAGTCCAAACGTATGGGAAGGATAACAAGTCCAAAATCCTTCAAGAGAACTGAGGACAAATGGACCGGTAGAACTCTAGAGGACCCCAAACAGATTCAGAATTCATGAAGCACATAGACCAAATGAAGATAGCTGAACCTCAAGAAGAACCCCCAATATACGATCTGACTACTACGAACAATTGAACCACGAATGGATAATATCCGTAACTCTCCTGAATGTGACCTCATGCGTAACCCCTGTGTGAGAGGGGGATCCCATAAATCCTATACGACAATTGGATTTTCTCTCCCTATCGCAAGATGCTAATGTTTGTTTTGAATACTTTGGAGAGTTGTACTCACAACCTAATCCGAAGTGCTTATCCTAGTCTAATGTTGGTGGAAGATTCTAAAAACAAAATGTTCTAGATTGATTTTAATTAGTGTTAATTTTGCAACCATTCTTTACTCAGGGGTGTATGAAAGTGAAACTGATGGTGTTATAACTCAATTCCCCCAAAATGCATAAGAAATGATAAACAATCCTTTCTGTTCAATGAATGTTTATTTAAGGGAAGGAGAAAATTGTTCTTTCACTATCAAACATTAAGATGCAATCCTCATGCAATTGTTTTCTCAGTCAGGAATCCAATCTAATGCTAAAATTTTCAGAAATTTGTTCTAATATCCAAAACCAATCATAAAAATATATCCTTTTGCTTATATGTGAATGATAATCAACTTGTTGTAAAGCTTCCTATGTCGATCATATTGCAATATTCAAACAATTAGAAGCAAATCCCACATAAACAAAACACACTCTCATTGTTACGATCGAACAAGAAAACAAAAGAAAACCAAGTTGTAAGAAAGAACCCTAAATCTCAAAAAAAAAGAAATTTGGACCACTGACTTCAAAGATCAAATGGGATGGTTCATAAATCTTTGATTTTCCTTACTATATCTTTCATCCAATCAGATAAATGAGAGGAAAACAATGATTTGATTCCAAGTCTTCAAAGGAGAAGAATGACTCAACACAATGAAAAAATGTAAAAAAATCCAAACAAAAGATGATCAATTCTCAGAAAAAATGGTGTTGAAGGGAAATCCAAAGGTCTACTGAGGTTGAAAAGACTCTGGGCAAGTGAAAAAGAAAAAGAAATAACTCAAAGATGAATCTCCTGCAAGATTCTTAATAGAAAAGGGGCAACGCTCTGGTGTCAAGGGCACTAGAGTGTTACAACGCTCTGTGTAAGACCATTAGGGAGCGCCAGTGCTCTTCTAGATAGGGAAGGGGAGAGCTAGCCTCTTAGAGTTCAGAAAAATGCCTAGAAAATAAAAAAATGCAAGCAAACTCAAACAATCAAAGTGGATAAGATGAAAAAAAAAAACACCATATTAAAAACTTGTAACGGCGCCTATGCCGCTAGGGTAAACCCTAGCCGCCCTCTCCTCTGCAGCTCGACCTCTTGGCTGCAGCTGCCCTCTCTTCAATGGGCGCAACTCCCTCTCCAACGACCGCAGCCTCTTCAATGGCGGCTTCCTCTAAGCCAGCCATGCACGGTTCCTCTCCAACACGGCTCCTCTCCAATGGCGGCTCTGCCCAACTCGGTTTTGCAGATCAGCTATGCTCGGTTCCTCTCGCCCCCGGCCCTCCGGGTAGCATCCCAACTTCCTACAGTGAGGCTGTTAAATCAGAAACCTCAGCTCGCTCCTTCCCATTTGTCTGCTCGGTTAAAGAAGCTCCAGCGATCTCTCTTCTCATGGGCCAGGAAGCTGAAGATGAGGAAGATTACTTTCGGGAAAATGCTTTAATCTGTCGGTTCAATGGACTTTGGTTGTGGCTTGTGGATCTCAATGGCTGGATCTTAGCCCACTGGAAGCCTCTCATCAAGGAAGATTTGTTCATTCACCCCTTCCCGAAGGGCTTCTTCATTGCAGAGTTTGATCTGGCAGCAGATCGGGATTTGATCCTAGCCTCTTGCCCTTGGTTTTGGGGAAACTCAGGTTTGTGCATGATGGTATGGAATCCTTGCTTCAATCCTCTGACTACTGTTCTTTCTTCTGCACCAGTTTGGGTCAGACTCCTGAATATTCCCTTGCATTTTTGGGGCGAAACTTCTCTTCGAGATATTGGATCAACATTAGGAAAGTTTTATTTTGCAAGCAAAGAAACTAGAATTCATAGCACCACCTCTTATGCTAGAATCTACATGGAAATGGACTTTAGCAAAGGGTTTCCAGCAAAAATTATTTTGGGTTGCAAAAACTACACCTGGACCCAAAAGCTAGACTATGAAAGAATATCACTACGTTGCAGGACTTGTTTCGAAACAGGTCATATAGCAGCTCATTGCACCAAGGGAAATAGGAAAGCGGGAAAACAACATCGCAAATCAACCTGGTGGGAAGGCTCCAATGAAGATCATCAACTAATAATTACAAACACCCGAAAATCTTCTTTAGAATCAGACCCTCCGAGCCTTGACTCCAAAGGCACTTCCAAGAACGTCCCTCATCCGAAGAGTAAAGCTTCAACTTCTCTTGATCCGGAAATAGAAAGTATTAAGGCTTCAGACACTCCTGATACAAGAAAAGAAAGCAAAGTTCTTTTCAGCCCCCCATCTCCTTCAAGTTGGGCAGATGAGGCCGATAAAGATGATAAAGATGAAGCAGCA